>PVKS010005208.1:7260-86897 GCA_004027875.1 Aplodontia rufa
TGTATATATATATATATATACATATATATATATGTATATATATATATATGCAATTGGAATTCTGCTTAGCATTTAAAAATAGCAACGCTGTGGCCTTTGAAGGCAAATGGATGGCAGTGGAAGAAATCATGCTGAGCAAAGTTAGCCAAACAAATACCCAAGGGTCGAATGTTTTCCCTCATTTGTGGAGGCTACAGCAACCCTAGACTTGAGTGAAAGGATGTCAAACTCATGTTAGCAACATATAATGGAGGGGAATCAGATTTGTAGAGGAGGGGCGAGGAGAGGGGAAAAGACGGGGAGGATAGGGAGGGATCTAGGGAGACAATAAACAATGTAGCAAGCATACTCTGTATTCCTCCCCTCCAGAATCCAAATAATACTTTTGCAATTCTGGAAAATTCACAATTTAAACATTTATATTGGTTGTAGGGATGAAACATTGAAGAATCAAGATTTGGGGGTGTATGTGATGTGGGGGTAACTGATTTAGGAGCAACTGTATATCATTGTTATCAATGTATTTATGATTATACAATAATCCAACCCCTTAATATAAAAATTTTTAAAAAGAAGTTAAGGCTTAAAGTTTCCAAGAAAATAACTTTTTGAAAAGAAAATGCTTTTGAAAAATAAATCAAACCAAATAAATGCTTCTGGGAGACTCTGGAGCCCAGACCCTAGGAAGAACTAAATGTAATCAATAAGTTGCCCTCAATTATATCCAGGTCTGGGACTTTATTCCAAACCATCAAGGAAAATAATCTTGATTAGGACAATTCCCCCAAGGGTCTCACATCCATGTTCTTATTTCCTGGGTTTCTAAACTAAGACTCAAGTGGTAATCCTACACAGGGGAAAGAAAGTCCTTTATGCACAAATCCCTCTATTTGAGGGGTGAGTGGCAGCCACTGAACCAGAAACTGGACAAATCACAGGCAAACAGCCCCACACCTAGCAGAAGCTGACCTGGTCCCTGGGAGGAAGAAAGCAGGTAAGACAATTGAAGCTCACCTGGAAGGAGGCCTGAGGCAGAGGAATCGAGCTGCAGACTTCTTTGCTGTGTTCTCTCGCTAAATGAATACATCACATTCAGTGGTTTAAAGGAAGTTAAATGGTTTCATATCCGAATTATAGGCATTGTGTGCTAGGTTCTTCTTTTTTTCTTTCTTTTTTTAAAATTATTTTTAGGGAGGAGTCTGAACATGGCAACCACCCCACCACCAGTGACTCCGAGACACTTCTGAGAAACACTTCCCTCTGCAGGAGTGGAGGCGGTATCCCACGGTAGGACAGAGCTTTCAGTGTGGGGGAGCATTACCCCCTCGCTAATTCTTTCAACACCAAAAGAAAAGAGTGGTGCATTAACGAATCTAAAGGACAAGTTTGCCGCGCCTGCTCAATCGGCTCCTCAGCCGGGGGTGGAGGAAACAGGAAACGGCACAAGTATTCTAACCTAGTCGCAGTGAGCAAAGCCTTCTAGCCTGCTCGCTCGTAGTTTGCAAGAGCTGATTCTATAGCTCTGGGGTTTAATTGCGCGCAGTAGCCAATCTACAGCCCGCAGGTGCCGCCAGGCATTTTGAGGCTTCCCTGAGGGTGGGGCTGGACACTCAGCAAAAACAAAGCCAGACCCATCTTTTAAGCACGGACTTGGGACCTCAATCTCCACAGACAGAAAAACAGAATTTACCGCACTGTGACCTGGCAATCTGCCCAGGGGGCTGTGTGGTGCTGGGAATCCCCTCTCCAGCTCCAATCGCTGCCGGATCCACAGCCGGGGGAGGCGAGGAAACGACACAAGAACTCTAACTCGGTCAGGGCGGACAACACCTTTCCACCTGTGCTCACAGTTTCCAAGAGCTGAGTCTCAAGCCTTTTAACTTAATTGCTTTCGCTGTGGGTGCATCGCAGCCAGCCACTCCTCTCGAGGGTTCCCTGAGGGCAGGGCTGGACACTCACTCAGCAAAAGTGAAACCAGATCCATCCCTTAAGCACGGACTTGGGACCCCAGTCTCCAAGGACAGAAAAGCAGAATTTACCGCCCTGTGATCTAGCTGTCTGCCCAGGGGGCTGTGTGGAACTGCAAATCCCCTCTTCAGCTCACAGATCTTTCAGATGGTGAACTCCTGCCCACCCTCTTACATGCCCAAACAGGAGGAGTCTGTGAACAGATCTCGGCAAAGTAGGGCATATGCTTCCCAAGGGGACTGCCTGCCTCAGACTCTCCAAAAGCTGCCCGTAACTCTCTAAGAAGGCAAGGTCTGACATTAGCCTCATGAACCTTTGAACAAAAGGGGCAGCCTAGGCTCTCCCTTAGCATCTGAGCTCTGTGCATAGCCAAGGCTATGTAGGCCTAAACCTCTCCAGGTGGGCGCCCCCTACTACTTGCAATTCAGAACCACATAAACACTGGCACAATCTGGACCCTCACACACACCTTCCCTCGCCTGGTTCCTGTCAACCCCACAGAGCAGCCCTTGGGGCTTCTGAATATCAAAAGACACCCAAAGTGGGTCATCAGTGATCCTGAGTCTGGCCACTCTCCTTGGAACAATCAGAGCCCCACACAACTTCACTAGGATCAACTAGACTGTCTACAGCTTCTGAGCCCCCCGCTCAAGAAGATTTGGAGTGTGGACAGGCAGAAAATAATTAGCCCAGGAATGCAGTTCAGGGGGTGCTGAATGAACTCTATGCTTACAAGAAGCGGAAGAGGGCAAGATCTTCTACCCCTCTGCAACAGAAAATTTTGAGGAGATCCTCTAGGAAAAACCAGGTCACCGGAAGTAACCAAACTGCATCTCCCCCAACTAGCTCAACTGTGAAGAATCCCCAGCTAGATGGCAGATTTGAACACATCCCCCCACGGTACATGCTCTCTGACCTAGAGGGCAAAAAATTAGAACTTTCCCAACTAGTGTTCATTTTTTCTTTTTTAAAATGGGAATCCTGCTGGAGTATAATATTTTTAATTTGTTCAACTTTAAACATTTTAACGTTTTTATTTTTCTGTTTTTGTTTTTTTTAATCCTTTTTTGCTTTATGGTTAATACTGAATTTGGTGTTCGTGGATATAATATTTATCTGTGTGTATGTATTGTGATTGGCTTCTACTGTCTCTGTGTCTTCTTGAACCCGACTACTGTCTTTATAGGATTGGGATCCAACCAGGAAAACACTTCATGATAGCAAAATAGCCCTCAGTCTCCTATGGGCAAAGAGAACCACACCCCATACTAACCTCTTCTTCCCCTGTACTCTGGCAATTCCTAATTATAAGTGGTTTTCTCTCTTCCTCACCCAAAGTCTTTACCCCACCTGCACCCCATTTCTATGTTTTCCTTATTCCTAATCGAATAACCTACTCTCCCCTAATCCTTTGTTCCTCTTTGATCTAAGACAGGTGTTCTAATTTATCTTACCAATTCACCTCCTTGACTACCTAGTCATTTCTTATCCCCACTTACAGAGGCCCTACTATCTGAAGAAACATTCTTCAAAATGGTTACTTCCTTGCTATCATAATATATCATAAGACCTCTCTCAAAGAAAACTCCTCGTATAGGTGCTAATCATCATCTTAACTGTTTTAGTTGAAACTGTTTAGTTTCTGCACCTATAGGCTCTCAAGTTCTCACAGATTGGTCTGGAACCTATAGGTCTGAGTTGCCCAACTAGCTCCCCATCCCAACAAAGCAAAACCACAAGTAGTTCCAATGACCCCTACAAGAGTAACACGGTTGAACTCCAAGACACACTCTCTGTTTCTGAAAGTAAGGAAAAAGGGAAATAACTTTCCTCCTCAGCCTTACAGCTCTCCACCCAAGGGCCCCATGACTGGGGCCCTGGATGAAAACCAAAGATATTGTATCAACATTATGATTAGTAACTCATTCAAAGAGTTGAAAGAAGAATTAAGGAAAGAGATCAGAGAACAATTTCAAGTGATGAGAGACAACTTTTATAAGGAAATAAGGGAGAAATTCCATGAGATGAAAGATCAGCTCTACAAAGAATCAGACATCCTGAAAAGAGATGTAGCAGAGCTATCAGAATTGAAAAACATGGTCAACCAAATCAAATCTTCACTGGAAGATACCAGCACCAGAGTAAATTCCACTGAAAATAGAACTTCAGCTTTTGAAGAACGTACATCAGATAAGGAAGATAGGCTAAGTAATGTCGAGTTCAAAGAGGATAGACAAGATAATAAACTTACATTACATGACCAGAACTTCCAAATAATATTTGGCAAGATGAAAAGATATAACCTGAGAGTCATTGGCCTGGATGAAAATTCCAAACAACAAACAAGAGGCATTAAAAATCTTTTAAGTGAAATCATAAATGAGAACTTCCCTCACTTTACAATTGACCCAGCATATCACATCCAAGATGCTTATAGAACACCAAACAGGCCTAATCAAATTAGAAACTCACCAAGACATATCATATACAAAATGAATAACTGAGAAATTAAAGAGAGAATTCTAAAAGCAGCAAGAGAAAAGCCCCAAATCACATTCAGAGACAAACCAATTCAGATTACTATGGATTTTTCAGGTCAAACAATGAAGGCCAGAAGAGCTTGGAACAATATTTTTCAAGCTTTGAAAAATAGCAATCTCTAGCCAAAAATAATATACCCTGCAAAACTCAGCTTTAAATGTGATGGGGAAATTAAATGCTTCAATGATAAACTCAAGTTAGCAAGATACATGAACACAAACCCTGGACTACAGAATATTCTCAAGGATATTCTTCATTCAGAAGAAAATGCTAATAATAGCCTGAATCCTTAAACAAGGGTGAGTCACTAACCACATTCCACACAAAATGGCTTCCAAGATGACTCAAAACTCTGCAATAGTCACAAAATCTGAGACTCAGCCTCCCATATCTATCCTAACTCTGTGAATGGTCTCATTACCCCAATTAAAAGACACAGACTGGCTCACTGGATCAAAAAACAAAATCCAACAATATGTTGTCTACAGGAGACACACTCACTTAACACTCAAAAATAGACACAGACTGAAAGTGAAAGGTTGGCAAAATGTCTACCAGGTCTGAGGCCCAAAAAAGCAAGCTGGCATGGCAATCCTAATTTCTGATAAAATTAATTTCCAGCTAAAACTAGTCAGAAAGGACAAAGAGGGACACTTTATCATACTAAAGGGGACAGTTCATTCAAAAAGATATAACGATAATTAACATTTATGCCCTCAAATACAACCCCCCCAAATATATGGAAAAAATACTTAAGGACATCAATCCCCTCATTGATCTCAACACAATAATACTGGGGGACTTTATCACACCACTGTCAACTCTAGACAGATCATCAAAATAAAAAATCAATAAAGACATCTGCAATCTGAGCAACTCTATTAATCAATCAGGCTTAAGAGACATCTACAGAATATTCCATTCTAAGACAGCTGAATATACCTTCTTCTAAGTGGCTCATGGATCCTTTTCTAAAATAGACAACATCCTAGTTCATCGAGGTAATCTTAACAAATACAAAAAAGTGGATATAATCCCATGTATTCTGTCAGACCATAATGCTATGATCTTAGCAATCAATAAAAAGAGAAACAAAAGAAACTACTCAGATACTTGGAAATTGAATAATTCCCTCTTAAACAAAGAATGGATAAAAGAGGCAATGAGAGCAGAAATCAAGAAGTTCTTGGAATTGAATGAGAATGAGGCAACAACATACCAAAATCTTTGGGCCAGTATGAAGGCATTCTAGAGAGGTAAATTTATAGCACTGATTGCACACATCAAAAAATCTAGAAAGAGATCAGATAAATACCCTTATGCTACAACTCAAACAACTATAAAAAGAGGAACAATCCAATCCCAAAGCTAATAGAAGACAGGAAATAACTAAAATCAGAGCTCAAATCAATGAAATTGAGAACAAAAAAAAATACAAATTATAACAAAACGAAGAGTTGGTTCTTTGAAAAAATAAACAAGATCAACAGACCCCTTGCCAACTTCACTAAAAGGAAGAACGAAATAAAGCAAATCAACAAAATCAAAGATGAAAATGGTGATATCACCACAGACTCAAACAAAATCTACAAGATTATCAGAACCTATTTTGAAAATTTATACTCTGCCAAGTTTGATAATCTGGAGGACATGGACAGGTACTTGGACATGTACGCACATCCCCTCATTAACACAGGAGGACATTGAAAATCTAAACCAACATATCACAGATAGTGAAATGAAAATGCAATCAAAGCTTTTCCAAAAAAGAAAAGCCCAGGACTGGATGGATATATGGCAGAATTCTACCAAGCCTTCACAGAAGAGCTAAGACTGATCCTCTACAAGCTCTTTCATGAAATTGATAGAGTGGGAACACTCCCAAACACTTTTTATGAAGCAAATATTACACTGATACCAAAATGCAACAAAGACATGTCAAGAAAAGAAAACTACAGACCAATTTCCCTGATGAACATTAATGCAAAAATTCTTAATAAAATTCTAGCTAATTGGATACAAAAGCACATTGAAAAGATCATGATCAAGTGGGCTTCATTCCAGGAACACAAGGCTGGTTCAACACATGCAAATCAATAAATATAATTCACCTCATTAACAGAATTAAAAATAAAAATCATATAATCATCTCAATTGATGCAGAGAAGGCATTTGATAAAATTCAACACTACTTTATGCTCAAAACTCTGGAGAAGATAGGAATCAAGGGAAGATACTTTAACTATGTCAGATCCATTTATGACAGACACATGACCAACATTATCCTCAATGGAGAAAGACTGAAAGCATTTCCACTGAATTCAGGAACAAGACAAGGTTGTCCACTTTCCCACTCTTATTCAATGTAGTCCTTGAAACCCTTGTCAGAGCTAGACAAGGAAATCAAAGGAATTCGTATAAGAAAAGAGGAAGTTAAGTTATATCTATTTGCTGATTACATGATTCTATACCTACAAAACCCAATAAGCTCGACCAGAAAACTCCTAGATTTTATAGGCAATTTCAGCAAAGTGGCTGGCTACAAGATCAATACCAGTAAGTCACTGACTTTCCTTTACCCCAGCAACAAATCCACAGAAGAAGAAATCAAGAAATCTCTCCCATTCACCATATCCTCCAAAAAAAAAAGAACTACTTGGGCATTAACCTTAAAAGGATATTAAGAATCTCTACAATGAAAACTATCAAACACTAAAAAAAGAAATTGTGTAATACCTGAGTAGATGGAAAAACATTCCGTGTTCATGGTTAGGCAGAATTAATATAATCAAAATGGCCATTCTACCCAAAGCCTTATACAGATTTATTGCAATCCTCAATCAAGATACCAATGGCATTCTTCATGGATATAGGAAAAGCAATTCTCAAGTTCGTATGGCATAACAGAAGACCCAGATTAGCCAAAACATTACTGTGCAGGAAGGAAGAATTATGGGGTATCTCAATCCCTGACCGAAATTATACTACAAGGTCATAGTAGCAAAAACAGCATGGTATTGGTATCAAAACAGATCTGATAACCAGTGGAATAGAATAGAAGATTCTGAGACAAACCCCCATATCTTTAACTATTTGATATTTGACAAAGAGGGCAAAAACACAGTGTGGAAGAAAGATAGCCTGTTCAACAAATGATGTTGGACAAATTGGACAGCCTTGTGTAGACAACTGAAGCTGGATCCTTATCTTTCACCCTGCACAAAAATTAAATCAAAATGGGGTCACAGATCTGGATATTAAACCAGCAACTGTAAATTTACTAGAAAAAGTAGGATCAACACTACAGGACATAGGAGTCGGGAGCTACTTCCTTAACAAAACTCCCATAGCTCAAGAAGTAAAGTCAAGAATAAATGAATGGAATGCAATTAAACTAAAAAGCTTTTGCACAGCTAAAGATTTAGTCAAGATTATCAAGAGAAAGCCTACAGAATGCGAGAAAATCTTTGCCTGCCATACCTCCGACAGAGGGCTAATATCCAGAATATACAAAGAGCTAAAAAAGCTAAACACCAAAATCACAAATAATCCAATCAATAAATGGGCTACAGATCTAAAGAGAAACTTCTCATCAGAGGAAGTCCAGAAGGCCCATAAATATATGAGAAAATGCTCTACATCATTAGCAATAAGAGAAAAGCAAATCAAAACATTAATGAGATATCACCTCACTCCTGTTAGAGTGGCAAAAATGAAGAATACGAACAACGACAAATGCTGGAGGGGCTGTGGGAAAAGAGGAACACTGTTACACTGCCTGTGGGACTGCAAATTGGTTCAGCCACTCTGGAAAGCAGTATGGAGAATCCTCAAAAAATTAAGGATGGAACCACCTTATGACCCAGCTATCCCACTCCTGGGTATTTTCCCAAAAGAGTTAGAATCAGCATATTATAGAGATGTGGCTTCATCAATGTTTATAGCAGCTCAATTTACTATATCTAGACTATGGAACCAACCCAGATGCCCCTCACTCGATGAGTGGATACAAAAACTTTGGTACTTATATAGAATGGAATACTACTTGGCCATTAGAGAAGATGATATTATGGCTTTTGAAACCAAATGGATGGAGATGGAAAAAAGTATGCTAAGTGAAGTATCCCAATCTCAGAGACTCAAGTGCTGAATGTTTTCTCTTATTTATGGAAGCTAGAATACATGTGGAGACAGTATGTTAGATGGCTAATTTAATAATAACCTCAAATTGTGTGAATTTTTACACAAACAGAGGGATCATTGCCTAGGATACCTGGGGGCATAGGGAGGAGGGCAGGGCGGGGGAGGGATTAGGAAAGATATCTAGGAGACTGGAGGGTGGGAATATGAGGGAATCATCTCTGAAGGAGATCTCTGACCTCCACGAGATATCCATTTAACACAGGGGTTCTTCTGGGGGAAAACATAGAATCATGGGGAACCCAAGTGGGGCATCCATGACATGGCATCAGCCTTGGATAACTATGTAAATATACATTTGTTCTTGATTGTTTGACAATGATCCCCCTCAATTGTAACTCCATATTCATCTAATAAAAAATATCCAAAACAATTATTTTTAGGAACACAGGAATGGCATGTTTTCACATATGAATTGCGTACTGCCCTGCAAATTTTTTATTATGTAGCTGGGCTGAGGCTGTGTTCCCAACACTGTGGTCCAGGCCAGCTATGCAATCTCAGCTCTGGGATCTAATGTGGGGTTTGGTGGGGTGTCTAAGGAAAGTCCTTCAGGTCAATAGAACTTTCTCTTCCCCTTCGTGCCACAATGCCTGAAACATCCACCATGGAAATGCATCTATTAGTTCAGAAAGCAAAATTCTCTGTGAGCAGCAAGAGGATATCTGTTCTATGCTCAACATGAAGTGCTTTAACAAGTAGGCTACCTTCTATTAATTTGAAGATATGGAACAGGGAAGGGAGGAAGAACTGGCTCACCAGCTGAAGCCAGAATGCTGATGCAGAATGAATATGAACTCAGCACATATGCTATGTGTGTAGACTCTGGAAAAAGAAGTCCATGTTCTGAAATCTGGCACCACCATAGATCAAGGTAGCTACCATTCCTGAACACCACTTACCCCATCTGCAAAATGGGGATTCCTGAAATTAACAACCATGATAAAGGATACCAATCAGTTATATAATCCACATAGATAAGATTTTCATTGAGTGTGCAAAAGAGATTGGAACTCTTCCTATATAATTTGGAGAGATGATGATGTATAGATGCCCAGAACTTGTCACATTTCAGCTGTATGACTTTTGATCACTCCCAGGACCAGCTGTACAATTCGCAGGACACACTACACAATGAAAATACAGGATTCCTTGTCAAAATAAAAAATTTTTTTGAAGCTCTATCTTCAAATGTCACATTTTTTAAAAATCTTAATTGACACATAATTGTACATATTTTGGGGATACAGTGTGAGATTCCAATACAAGTATATAATAATCAGATCAATGTAATTGGCATTCCATCACCTTAAACATTTATCATTTCTTTGTACTGGGAACATTCAAAATCCTCTCTACTGGCTATTTTGAAATGTAAAATTAATTGTTGTCAGCTATAGTTGCCTTACTGTGCTACAGAACATGAGAAGTTATTCCTCCTATCCACCTGCACCCCTTCTCTGTCTATACTGGTAGCCATCCTTCCCCCACCCCACCCCCTTTTCTGTCTCCCACCATGTCTACCTCTGCCAACTTTCCCAACCCCTGGTAACCACTATTCTAATTTCTGCTTCTATGAGATCCACTTTTTTAGCTTTCACGTATAAGTGAAACTGTGCAATATTTATCTTTCTGTGTTTGACTTATCTCACTTAACATAATGCCCTCCAGTTCTATTCTTGTTACTGCAAATAAGCATTCAAACCTTTTTAAAGAATTTCAAGAAGGTGATGGAAGAACATTACAAAAAGTGCGTGGCTCCTCTAAGGAGGGGGCTTGAGCAATCATAGAGCTAACAATTCCATGAAAATGACCTAATTATTCCTTTCACCAAGGCCAAAGTCCTGGTTTCCCCAGGTTCTAGCTCAATTATTATTACTTGTAAATACAAAAAGCCAACAAACAGCATTCATCAGACCATCACAGGTATCTTCCTCCTCCTCCTGACTGCTATACCTCTACATTGAACTACCAATAACACAGCATGTGTTAAAGAGGGGAAAAACTAAATGACACTTGAAAGTGTGCATTTATTATAATGAATCATACAGATAGCAAGCAGAAACTTGCCTCCTTTGATTCATACAAGGGTGTACTAAGGCATCATTTCTTTCTGTCTCTTTTTTTTTAAAACTGAACTGTTTCCTAGTGTGCCAAATTATGTAGGAAACTTCACCGTTCAAGTCCTCTCCTCAAAATAAGAATGATGTCTTTGGTTATACCAACAACAAAAATACCCACATCAGTGTAAATCAACATGCAAACACAGTCACCCCCATGTCATAATTACACAAAGGGTTCCACTCCCCTCTCCTTAGAAACAGAACTTGCAATACACAGACTTATATGCAGCCACTTTCTTAAATAATTGTTCAGTGAAGATTTCTCCAGAAGGATTTCTATCTCTCTCCCTAGACTGCTCATCTGCAGAGTTGAAGACACTGTGACCATTCAAGAAATTGCTCTTAAATGCATAAAACACATAAGAGAAACTTTGAAAAATCCCTTATTATTCATTAAACCATTTTAGGGCCTCGTTAATTCAGATGGGATAATCAGTTGTTGATTAGCCAGGTTGTTAAACATCATTGTCAGATGTGATGGGGTGTGAGAAACTACATTCTGCATCCACCAAAGAGTCACCTTAATGCCATTAACACTTCATCAGGTAAAGTGTTATCTTCTGGGGATAAATTAGCTGGGTTTTATTCTCCAATCTTCTCTTCCATCTCCAGATCTTCTTTGTATCATTCCCCATTCTGTTTGGTTTTTCTTGCCTACCTACAGTCTGGAGCTATGTCAGACCACTTTCAAAAGATTGTTGATCACAAATCAACCACATAATCAAGACTCTGATATTAAAAGGGCATTGTGCATCTCTGTATACCCTTGTGTATGTGTCTGTGTTCGTCTGTGTGTGTTTGTATGTCTGTATTTCCATGGGTGTGTGTCTGTGTGTTTGGCTTCATGGTTCTTGGCCAGAGCTTCCTTCACACCCTCATCCCATCAGAACCAGGGATGTGGGTTATCAAGGGGATTCTAAAGTCAGGGCTTAAAGACCCAGCTTCCTTCCTTTCCAGACCTTGACTGACTGAGAGTAATATAACAGCAATGAGCGTTGTGAGAAAATTCCCTGGACTAGAAACTGGAAAATGTGATTCAGAGTCCTGGTTCGGAAAATGAAGAGGAAGTGACCGTCATTAGTAATCTGTTCTCTATCCTAGCAAGTCATTTCATCTCCCAGACAGTTTGTAATTCATTTTCACTCTCCTTAACAAGAGAGTGATATTAGTAATTACCCTTTGTGTCATACCAAAAAGACTTGGGAGTGTATTTCTATGAAGATACATACATCCCAATCCCTTTATGGAGCTTCTGACCTAAAAGAAACAGAAGCTCCCAGAACTATAGAGGACATCCTTAGCTCAATCTTCCAAAAATAGGGTTCTCATTTTACTCACGGAACTGCTCCAGATTATCAGTGCTGTTGGACTCGGGCATAGCCGTGATGGTCACCAGTGGACATGGATTCCCTCCCAGCGTGTGGCAGAGAACCTCCTGCCGGAAGTAGACTTGCCTGGTGTTGATGCTTTTTTCCAGAATGTCAAGATGAGTCTGAAGTAGAAATAAAACAAGCATGTATATTATTAACATTTTGGTAATAACAATAACAGCAACAGCTTTTATTTACAAAACCATTGTAGTTTACAAATATTTTTATTAACCCAATCAACCCAAAAGATAGTGGACATCAAGTGACTAAAAATGAACTATTCCTACTACCTAAGAAAAGTTTAGTGAGGCTAAAGAGGAAGCATTGTTCCTGCCTGTGTCCAAATGATAGATCTATTTTCAAGTTGCATTGAAAGTGTCCATAAAACTTTTTATTGCACAGAAAGGATATAAAGCACCTTCCTATCACTGTGGCATGTGAAACATGTGTTGAGTACCATGAACACAGAGCACACCCCGAGATCTGGGGAGCATGAGACAAAGCAATTCAGTTGCATATACTGTAATAGGACCAAGCAATAGAGAAGAGTTATGTGCATATTGAAGGAAAATAAAAGCACTTAACCCCAGGATGACTAAGCTCACAGAGCAACTAACCAGTAACAATTGACTTTTCCTGTCATAACTCCCTATTTAAATACTCATTAAAAACAGAATGATATAAAAATGGACTAGCCCATTGAAATTGGGACACTTGATTAGCAATCTTTATGACCTCTAAAGATATTTTCAGCAATCAAAACAGTGGGACTAGTCATACTCAAGATAGAGATCCCCCTACTAGCCCTCTGCATACCCTGTCTGGTTACAGCTACTCCAGTTACCAAAAAAATGTGACACCAATGTTTGCAGCACAAGAAAATCAGTGCACAGAAATTACTCCCCCAGCTGAAGATCTGAAAGTCTCACCCCGTGTTTTAACAGGGTCAAGGAGGAACCATCCACCCTGTTCCTTGACAATTAACAAGTCTGCCAGATAAATGAAGTGAACATGCACATGAGTCTTATGAAAACATTTGTAAAATATTCAAAAATACATTACTAAAAATGGGAGTAGTTTCTGCAAAAAGTAGAGATATTTCCTGTGGGAAGGATTCACTGCAGAGGTGGTGGCAGAATTATGTTCCTCATAGACAAATTACACACATGGTCTCAGAGACTTTCAGATGAAGGTCTGTCTATCTGAGTTAGGGAGAACATCCTGAATCACCCAGGAGAGTCCAATTTAATCACAACAGGTTAAAAGCAGAGACTTTTTTCCTGGATACAGAGAACCAAAGAGATGGCAGCAAAAGAAGGACTCTGATCACCACCACTGGTTTTAAAGATGGAGGAGGGCAAAGGAGTGCAGGTGCCTTTAGAATCTAGAAGAGGATCAACCATCACAACCTCCAAAAGGAACACCACCCTACACGTTGCTCTTTGTCCAGTGAGATTGTGTCAAACTTCCAAAGAGCTATAAGATTTTTTAATTTTTTAAACCACTAAAGTTTTAGATAGTACCACTAAAGTTTTAGTTTGTTATAGCAGCAAGAGAGAACTGATACACCAGGAATAAGAAAAGAATATTCTAACTAAAAATCCCAACATTTGGATAGAAATAGACTAAAACCTTTTTATGCTCTACTGAATACTGGAGTTCCAAGGGAAAAAAAGTGCCAAGGAAAGAAAATAATACCAGATGATTCTGTGGCCTTTCCTCTAGCATTGGAGCCAGTTGGAAATTTGACTCAGAGTCATAGCCTCTTTGCAAATGAGAATCAAAATCATCTACTCCTACATAGCTTACTGTCCTTATTTACATGACTTCCATCATTGCCCCGCCTTCATTTGCACAATGGTCTATTCCAGGAAAATAGAAATTATAAAGAAACACTCATTCCAGGATACCATCAACTCAACTCTTCAACAGAAAGCAAGCACCAATCCATCTTTCACCCAAGATGCTGAACCCTCTTTTCAAAATCCTTGCCTTAGAATTTTATCCCATTCTACCATCCTCCTTACCCACTCTAATCAAGTCTCTGAATTAAAATGGCTGCCTCTAAAGAAGACTTTAAAGTTTCAGTAAATATCCTGATTTTCTTCTTCCGCCTTTAACACTATCAGTACTCCATCACATTCTTTGTCCCTTGTCAAGTATATCAATTTCCTACTTCTGCTTTAACAAATTATCATAATTTTAGTGGGTTAAGACAACACAGATTTGTTTTCCTACAATTCCAGAGGTCATGAGTTGAATATGGGTCCCACTGAGTAAAATCAGGGTGTGAGAAGCACTATTTTAGTTTTGGAGAATCGAGAGGAGAATCCTTTCCCTCACCTTTTCCAGCTCCTAGAGTTCACCTGCATTTTTAAGCTCACAGTGATTTACTCCACCTTCAAAGCCAGAAATTGCACAATGCCAACCTCTGCTTCAACACATCACATCTGCTTCTCTGGTTCTGACTCTTTTCTTACTCTTTCATTTAACAAGGATCCTTTCATAATTACACTGAGCCCAACCTAACAATCCGTGATGATATCCCTATCTCAAAGTCCTTAGTAACATCTGTAAGTCCCAATACCATGCAAAATAGTATCTTAACAGTCCTGGAAATTGCATTTGGGCCTATTTGGAGAGTCATTATTCTACCTACTACACCAACATAAGCAATGAACTCAACTTTGTCTTAGAAACAGGTTGCTCTGGTAATATTTCAGGGATCCAGCATTTGGCAGAGTTAGTAATAGAATTGTAAGGAGAATGTCCACCCTAGATTGAAGACAAATAGGAATTCAGCTGAGGCCCATGTGTCTGACTTTGTATGCTGTTGTGCTTGTCCATCAAGTAACAAATACCAGGTCCTGATAAGATGCATCTGCACTTGAGCCTGGGAGGTAGCCACATAACCATGAGGAGACCCACTAAATATACCATACATACATGAACACACACACAACAGAGGGTACTAGGCAACTGAAGCTGAAGAGTCCCAGGGTCGATGCCTTTCCTGGACTGGGATGTCCCATGCTCACTCAGCATCATTTCATGGTCACAAAATTCCATCATGAAGATGACTGAGATGAAGGAAGATGTGTTTTGGAATCCAAAGACTTCAACTAAGCCCTCTCCATGCACACCATGTGGTTGCCATCTAATTTTCTTTCTTATGGATGAATTTGGTTCTGGATAAAGTCTATTCTTATGTGTATGATTGGCAGTCTAAACCAACTGCTCATTGAGCAGAATAGGATTTATACTGTATAATTTAGATATCTTTTTAAAAACTGCATAGCTATGCATGAGTTTCTGTGTGCATGTGTGTGGATGTGCATGTGTAAATAAATCTATTGTAGATATATCTATACACACAAAAAAAATTATTGTCTAATACTTCCTTCTGCAATACTATCTTCCAGATAAAATGGAGTACTGCATAGGGTTTGAGAGTCGAAAGGATTAAAATCCAATAATCCTATATATCTAGGCAAGTATTTGCATGTGAACAAATGTAGCATGTATGACATACAAGTGCTGAGTGAACCTGTGATCTTATCTTTACCGAAAACAGATGTTTTCAGCTGCCCCAAAATCAAACTAAAGAACAATATAAAAGACAGTAATAAAAATTCTGTGAAGCTTGTTTAAATCTAAATGGCTATTTAAAACATGGTTACTGAATAATAAAAACAGAAATAATGCTTTAGGAAGAAAAAATTTCAACAAAATCTGATGTCACCCATTGGTTTAAAACAGAAATTAAGGGGCTGGAGCAGTGGCTCAGCAATTTTGGCGCTTGCCTGGCAAGCACGAGGACCCGGGTTCAAACCCCAGCACCACGTACACAACTAAGTGTTGGAGCATCTAAGGCCATGTGAAAAACTAAATAAAGTTTTTTCTCTCTTTCTCTGTCTCTCTCACTGTCCCTCTCTCTTTATTTAAAAAAATGAAATTAAAAGGAGACAAGTGAGGGAAGAACAGATTAAAAGAAAATAGCCTTTCAACTTACAGGAATATATTAATATCAAATTCTTGAAAATTGAAAGAGGGCTGAGTAAGAGAGCAGGTGCTAAGACTGATTACCTACCTGCATTTAGTCTTTGGCTGTGGATTCTGAGAAAGCTATGGAAATTCTGTACTTAACTCTGTGAACCAACTTTCTCATCTTTAATATGTATATAAAAATACCATGGCCTGCCTCATGCAGTGATTGTTATAGCTTGGTTATGTAATGTGTGTGGAAAAAGCCTGTCACCCAAGAAACACCCAATATGAGCTGTTCCTGTTGATGGAGAAATATTAGTTCAAATATGTTATTTTTAAGAACTGAAATGGAAGCTTTAGTAGAATTATGAACACTGAGGGAAAAACTCAGAGAAAATATAGTCCATGTTGCATAAGAAAACAAAGAAAAGACAGCAATGAGCCGTACAGAAAACCAATGCATAAAACCAAATGACAGACATAATAAGAACTCTTCTAAGTTTAAGTAAGTTAATCAGTCTTATTAAATGACAAATACCTTCAAATTACTTTTTCTAAAATTCTAATGCATGTTGTACATGAGAGATGCTTTTTTGAAAAAAAAATGAGTGTATGAGAAACACTTCTAAATTATCACTTTATTTTGTTTGCCTCTACTCAAACATTGTAAAGGAGAAATATTGAAACTAAAAGGATAAACAAACATAAATTAAAGCAGGCATGGCAATAGTTACATATGACAAAGTCATATTGAAGATCAAGTACACTAAATGGGATTTAAAATCTTATTTTGATAAAGGGCACAATTCACAATGAACATATAAAACTCATAAATCTTAAGAATCAAATAACGTGGGATTGAAATATATAATACAAAACTGCAGAAGGAGAAGAATAATTATGCTAGGAATGGGAAATTTTAAGAAACCATCACAGTCTCAGATAAATCAAGTACAAAAAAGCAAAGACAGAGCATTTGAACAATACTCCATGCAAAACAAAGCATATGCAAAATATGTCAAACTTTGTCTTTACAGAGGACATCTTTTATTGTGTTTTTCTCATGCATCCATGAAATTTTAACAGTAATGAATCATATATAGACTATAAAAGAATAAATAAATTTTCAATAGGAAAAAGAGAAATTGTATTAACCACATTTTCGTACAATTAAAAGAAAGTAAACAGTTTTAAATATGGTTTATAAAATAGCAAAGATAAAACAACTATTTCGGGAATAGGAAAACATCTTTAATGAAGCTTATTAGAGAAATTCATAAGTTAGAAAACATATCAATCTTAAATTACTAAACAGAGCCCTAATCTAAGAAGTAGATATCTGGATATCCCAGGAGAGATGGCACAGAATAGAAGAGACATGACACCCTGAGTCACAGCTGTGTCTCTTATCCGTTCTAGAAAGAGAAATCCCAGCACCTTAGTTAAGAGGAGATGAATAAGGCTGGATTCAGATTATACTCTCTATGATCATAAACAAATTATTATTATCACTTTCAGAAGTTTCTGGATGCAAACTGCTCTATTGTTCAAATTGAAATTTGAACCGAGTGGCCCTTGTACCACAAATACCATCAAAATCCCAGGCTCCAGAAATGAGGAAAGGAAACTTTAAAGCAGCATTTCCCAAAATGTATTCCTCAGAATGTGAATAAGTGCTGGGGTATGGACAGGGAAATGGACGAAGCAGATAATTCATAGCCAAAATACTTGGAAACTGATAACTGAAATAGAATGACAATATCTTCACAGTTGTAGGACTTCTCAGATTCTTTAACATGTCACGTGCATGTGGATGCTTAGAAAAAAACTAGCACACAGTGCTTCATGAATTTATATGACCATTAAACTCTTTCTCTGAAGACCTCAGGAATCTCGAATGCTATAGAATATGCCTTGGGAAACTCGTTCTTGCCAGATTGTTTCAGTGAGCTTGTGTGCCCCTCCACCCAAAGCCATTTATTTCACATTTTGTTAGGACCACAAGAGTCCTTACAGAGAGGGACTGGTGTGATGGTAGAGAGCCTTAAAAACTGAACCTACTCAAGGTAAGCAGAGACTGTCACTCTGTGATGTTACCAAATAAATAAATAAAAGTCCTTGGGTACCTGATACCAAGTGACAAAAAAATAATGAAATCTAGATTTTATATTCAGATATGGGAGCAAATTTGGCAGCAGATTTGTCCGTAGAAATCATTAAGCACAATTAGCTATGGAGCATGATCATGCCCACTGTCCTTCACAGCAGGGCCACTGTGCCATGCTCCCTAGCAGCCAATGCAGGGCAGGTGGTTTGAACATTTTCTTCCCCTATGTATTATGTTAACCTTTTCATTATCACATTCTTAAGGGCTGATAACATTACAACTCAACATATGCCTACTCTTTTAGCTTCAGCTCATTTTCTGTAAACTGCAATTTGCCACACAGCCATCTTCCTGCACCCCTCGATAGAATCCATCACGTTGGACCCAACATAAAATGTGCACTAAATATGGAATACCCCCACTCAGAAGGAATTATTTTGGCTCCTACAGAAGACCATTAGAAATAAACCCTTTACAAACTTCTATTGGATTTTAGGAAATGGCATTGTCATTCCAGAAATGATCTCCAGGTGGGTGCTACCACCTCAGGTCCAGGAAGGTTCTGTCCAATTGGATATTGTTGGGATCATTAAGGAGAGAAGAAGGGCCTCTGAATGTGTGCCAAGTGACTGTAATGATAGCCCTGTGGAAGCCACAGGGTAGGTTTCTTTATAAAAATGCAAATGAGTTCAAGGCAATTGTGGCAACCACCAGAGAGGTTGCCTGCTTAAAAGAAAATCATATCCATGAAAGACATGAGCCCAATAACCTTAGCCTGCGGCCTCCTCCTGTGTCTCTCCACAGGAGTCCTCTGTCTCCCTCTCCTTTATCAACTACTCCCTTAAAACTTCAAAAAAGAGTTTCCTTGACCTCAGCATGTGACCCAGCTGATAGAGTGGGATGTGCTATGCACTTGAAAATCATCCATTTCTTATTGTTATCCCACAGGACTGCACTCTCTGTTCCCTGAATTGAGAAGAAAGCCCGTCGCAAAGGAGATGGCCTATTTTATTTGTGTGCTGCCTAATTCTCAGTTATCACTTAACAACATTCATCATAGAATGGAGGACATTTTTCATAAGAACAAATAACACCATTAAGCAATAGAAACGTTAAAATGAGATTTCACAAACCATCCCAGGCTGATAATACCACCTTCTTCAACTTAAAGGGACTTATATTTGGTTTCTTTATTATGTTGCTATTGTTTGATGATTAGTTGGTCTTTTGTAGTGCTAGGGTTCTAACCCAGAGCCTCCCACATGCCAGGAAAGAGCTCTATCACTGAGCCACACCCTCCAGCTTCAGGGACTTATTTTAAGAATGTGAAAAAAAAATTGATTCTCTAGATATTTGCTCAGATTTATCAAGTATAAGAAAAGAAAATCTACTATCCTTTTTTGTATTAAAAATAAAGTCATTACTGATTATTTAGAAAAGAGAACAAAAAGAAAATAATCATAATCAACCACCCTAAGAAAAACATCAGTAGCTTTTGAGTTTACTTGTTTTCTGGTCTTTCATTTGGATTTTTATACAATATCTATTTTAGTATAAATTTTGGAAATGATATCCAATATGTCCTACAGAGAAAATCACTACCTATTAATCATTTTTAAAAGAATAAATGTACTGATGGTTACCTTGCTAATACTTTACATGTGTCAGTGGATTTTTGGAATAGCCTGTATAGTAATTTATTTTATGTTTCCATTTTACAGGTGAAAAAATACCAAGGCCAAGAGAATATAAATAACTTGCCCACAGCTACAGAGTAAGGAAACACAGTGCCTGGACTCAAATCCAGACCTATCCCACTCCAAAGCTTCTTCCTCCATCATGTTCAAGACCCTGGAATTCAGCTGTCATTGTGGCAAAAACTTTATCATTCACACACATCTGGCTCCTTCAGAATGGACATTTATGTTCACCTCCAAACTGTCAAACCCCTTTGTTGACCTGTCTTTGTTGGGGCCCATTTGAGAATAGGGGTATGTTTGTTGACTACCTGGCAGCACTGATTTATGGCTCCCTCGTTGCTCCTTTGGTCTACCACGTGTAAGTCAACTTTTACTATTTGACACTTCTAACACTCTTCATTTATTCCGAGAACTTCATAAGATATAATGCATATAGTACTCTATTTCTCTTATCTGTATCTGTCTCCCTCCATCCCTCCTTTTTTCCTTTTTTACCCTACACTCAATATCTCATCTCTGAAGACAATGGTAGTAGCATCTTCCACAGTGGGTCTTATGTCTAGTGAAAAATTCTGCTCCACTCTTTAAGAGCCTCAACCTTTCCTAATACCTGTATCCTACTATGATCACTTTTATTGTCTCTTGCTAATTATTTTCAGTAAGTTTCCACTTCCCTACTTCCTAAAATATCCATCAGAAACTGTTATGAAAAAGAATGTCTTGGGGCCCCATTTACAACCAATACTTCTGTCTACCTAGAGATAATCTATAATGTAATCCTAATACACTAATCAGTATTATTAACAATTCTTTAACAGTCATTGCAATTACTGATATCTTGATATAGCCAATTGAAATATAACTCCTTTTGTTTGCTTCAGAATTATAATAATATTGTATTTCTTTCTTTTAGCATTACTTTAATGCTACCATTTGGACAATTATTAAACAGAATTGCTGGCAAGCATCAGGATGAATCTGAAAGAACCAAATACTAATTCTCTTCTTATAAGAAAATAAGAAAAATTTTAGTTTCAAAATTGTATGCATGTTGAAAAATATCCAGCATACAGGTCCTCTGCTATAAAAATGACTGTAAAACAAAAAATAGAAAATGACTGTAATTATTAAGCATAATCCATATTATAAAAGATTTACAAATTGGGAATTCCACATGGAAATACATTTTCCACCCCTCAGCATAACCCTCAAGTAACATACAATTAATTCTGCCCTTGGGGTACTATTCACATTTAATTTATCACTGATCTATTGGAAGAAAAACTGTTTCTCCTCAGACATGTCCAAATATAAAAATGACTGGTGTTTATTACAGAATGTACTTTTCCAGTTCAAGTTTTTTCAAAAGAAGTCAGAGAGTCAATTATTGTCTTAAATCTAGAGGAGACAAAGATCATGAATTATTGGAAAGGTAAAACCTAAAACTGAGAATATACATTTTTCACTTTCAAGTGAAAAATTGTCTTTCTAACCCTATTTTATTCAGGAGAAGTAGAAAAATATTTCTGTTCTTGTCTCTTTCACTAAGTGTCCTGAAATGCCCACAGTCAATAGGTGGGGTAACAAGCCAACAAGGATCAATTCACAAGGCCTCTCTCTCCCTCCAAGCAGACTGAGAAGGTACACTTTTCTTGTGTTTTTACTTGTGTATTTGTCTCCCTTTAAGGTGAAATTGTCACCCCATTCACTCCAATGGTCCTCAAGTTTTCAGTTTTAATCTTTAGATCCTGAAACAGTCTCTAGCAAGTGGACCCCCAAGTGTGGTGGAATCATCTTGTAGGTACCTAGCAAGAGTCCATCAGAGCATCATGGGATAAGAGAAGGACCATGTTTAATAAGAAACATTATCCTTCAGCTGATCCACATCCACAGCACTCAGCAACACAGACAAAAAAACATGGGTCACTGATTTAAATTCTTCCACCAGGGTAGTCTGTATCATCACACAGCTCAAAGACTACACAGACTTATAAAACCAGACTGCATTTTTAGTAACTACTTTATGTGGTAGCAAGCAAGGATATTGAGCTGACCCCAGAGCAGAAATTCTTCTGAGCTTATTCTACATTTCTTCTACAATGCAGTAGAAAGACCACAGGACCTGCCATCAAAGATCAGTGTTCCATTCCCTGCTTGGTGAGTAGCCAGATGTAGGACTCCTAGACCTTGTTTTTTGCATCTATAAATGTTAGGGGTGAGTTAGACAACTTCCCAAACCCCTTTGAATTCTAATGTTTTATACTAACTGCCAGAAACAATCTCAGCAGGGCCCAAGATATTCTAACAAGTGAAAGGAACAGTGTCCTAGACCTGTAGTCTCTTCTTTCAATAGGAGAGGCAAACACATCCACAAAAGGAATTTCCTTATGCTGAGGAACAATATTGGCTAAATTATATTATTACATTCTGTGTCTGAATGAAAATGTAACAATAAACCCCACCATTATATATGATTATAATGCGCCAATAAAAATATGGAGAAAAAACTAATTTAACATTAAAAAAAAAGGAAATCCCATCCCCAGTAGACTTTTCACGCACAGTGTTTCACAAGTGAGATCATAAAATCAGCTCATGAATCCTGCTTGTTCTCTGTCCCCAAAGGCAACAAATATGTTTTATAACAAACATGGCTTGTTTCAGCATAGCTTGTGATACACATTTCTTGGATTCACTTATAGAGTTCCCTAAGTGTGATACACAAATAATACTAGTTGTGTATCTTTTGCAATCTGGAAAACAGTAAAATCTTTCTTTAGGCAAGATGACATATGGAGAGAAGGATAGATGCACTTTCTTGAAGTGGGTAGCCAAGTGATATAAGATGTGCCTGTTCAATGAGAAAAATTTCCATTTATACCTGAACATTCCTTCTGCAGGGAAAGGTGTTTGTGGTTATTATCTTTCCCAGCTCCTCACAGTCTTAAAATGAAAATGCTCATCCTTCAGGCTAAATGATATGTATACTCATATACACATTTATTATTATAAATATGTTAATAATATTTTACTTGAACACAGGGGATGAAAATACTTTGGAGAAGATACTATTGCTCACTCGTCCTCAGAATATCCATGAAATAGCTGGGGGAAAGTCATAATTTACCAACTTTTTCAAATGATAGAAAAAAACCTCATGTTCTAATCAGTCAGTTAAGTCAAAATTGTCTCATTGGGTTTTTGGTAGGGACTTAGAGAACACAGGAATTCTGCATGAGTCTGGGCTCACTTCTGCTGTACTCTCCTCCTAAAAAGACCATGACCACTGATTTGATGCTTTGTTCTTCCTCTCTTCCTGTGCACCTGATACTTCCTGCCTCCTTCAGTCCATAGCCAGAAGAGTTACTCAGGGAGCTTTCCAACCATCCCTTTCCTGCCTGATACTCCATTCAACTCAAGGAGGAGTACTTTAGGTTTGCATCTCAGTTTACTTGTGTGGTTTTATGCCAATTCAATGCCAATCTGAGTATTTCATGCTTAACTTGAAGACTTCAGAAAGACAGGGTCCCTGAGAAATGTCTCCATCTCCCACACTCAGCCTGCAGACCTCTCAGGCTCTCAGAATATCACTGGCCATGGCTCAGACTCAAGCCTTTCCAGGAAAGGAGATGGGACATATAGAAAACCATCAGGTCAGTGATAAGAAAATCTGGCTCCTTTCAGAAGATAATAGTCCCCCTCCCCTGACCCACCCAGGATGCCGGGGTGCCTGGAATGTTCTCAGGAAAACCCCAGAAAGCCCCTTCTGTCCTGCTGGGGTGACATAGCAGAAGTTACCATGAGGGCTGTGTAGGTGTAGGGATAGTGGTAGGCCAGGTAGCAGACATCCTCATCATGTGGGAAGGTGACCACAAAGGTGAGGGTGTAATAGCACTTCCCAGATGTTCCAGATGTGGCAGCAACCCTCTGGCGATAATGATTTCTAAAGAAGAATCAGAAGAGAAAAGAATTAGGAATGTATGGGAGAAGTCACCTAGAGTCCTAGATGATGTGAACCCTGTGCATTATACATATTATATATAGCAAAACGACCTTCGCTCAAAAAGCTTTTGTGGGTGAAATTTAGAAAACAGAGGAATGGGCAAAAGACTCACTGCTAGGACATGGATCAGTTCAGCAACACAGAAGCCTGGCCCATCTGCCCCTGAATTGTGACAAATATGTCATGGACCTTTCCTGCTGTGTCTGAAAATGAAGGCTATCAAGTCACTGAGCTAGAAAATAGAGATAAATGTAAAGACTTCTGTGTTTTCTGGGATTCTACTACAGATATATACTTCATTACCCAAATTTGGGTCCCCCAATCTATCCCCAGACCACATAAGATGCAGCTCCTTCCTTCTACCTCAATCTGCCAAATGGATTTGCTAGCAATCACTACTCAATATTGAGTTCCAACATGACCTTTAACACATGTCATCTTATTATTGCAATAAGCTATTGTGTGGCTGAAGAAAAAAGGCTTGGAGAAAATTAAGGTCTCAAGACAAGTAAATGGTCGATACAAGACTTGAGTCCAAATCTCTCTGGCTAGAAATATTCGTTCTTTTCACTATTCAATATTTTCTTCCCAAAGGAATATATTTGTCACCTCAAATGTGGCTCGGCTTCTTAAAGATTGAGAATGCACATTTTCCTTTGTCAAAGATGAAGAACCAATTTTGATATTTCAGAGTACAGTATCAAAGTCAATTGCACCCAGAAGTACATGCTAAGCAATATTTTCCCCACACGATGCCACTTACGCGCTCGTCTTGCCTATTGATATTGAGATGACTGTGCAGGTTTTCCTGAGAAATGTTATCATCAAGGCTGCATTATAATGCAAAATGTACTGGACACCAAAAGATGTCATCCCACATCTTTTGAATATGCACAACATTGGCTTACTGGCCCACTGTAGGTTTTTAGGTTTTGCAGGAAGAAAGGAAGAGATGAGGGATGAAATAGTAGATGATTATTCTTGTGTGCTCTTGCAAAATATAAAATATTAGGTTATTCTTTTCTACTCTTTTGCTACCTTCATGCTAGCCCTATAAAAGCAAAAAATCAAGCATATAAGAAAGAAACTAATAGAAAAATCTCATTTCTTGTAGTTTTATGGTTTCCAGTTTATATAAAACTAGGAATGAGAGTAAGAGAAGCTGGTGATCCCACCAAATATGATACAATGCATTTCTCTTGCTTCAACTTCTGTCAACATGACAATGTGGAGCCTTGGTCATTCTAAGAAGATACAACTTAATAGCACAAGCCCTAAATAACTGTCCACCCAGTTTTCCAGCATCGTGTTAATAGAACCCATATGCTTTCAGAAATGGAGCTTCAAAGGTTGTCTTCCCAGTGGTGTTACCTAAATCTTGATACCTAACGGGGTCCACATTTCCTAGATTTTCTCAAAGTTCTGAAGTTTCTCCAAAAGCTAACACTCTAGCTATTAAAACATATATAAAGAAACAGATGACAATTCAGAAAACATGCAAGTCACCTGCACTCTCTTTCATTTGCTTTTCGATTTCACCTGCAAAGGCTCCATTGCAAAGGCACATTCAGTTTATACCTAACTGATGAGCAAATACTAGCCAACTACAACTCCTCAGAATGGCAGAACCAATGAATAGAATGAGCCAGGGACAACCAATCAAAGCACGGAAGAATGATTAACCTGTAAGCACGCACATGTCAGCACACACACATAAGCACACATGTACATTCATGGATATTATGACAGGTGAAAACACTTAACTAGTGCCACACTGACCCCATGTTGTTTACCTGCTTAAAGTGGAGACAGATTCTGCATCTTGCCTCAAAACTAAAAGATGCCTCTAAGGATGAGCGGGAATGGTCTTGTTACTTGGCATAGGCCTTGATGGGTTTTGGATTTCCCCACAAGACTATTAAGTATACTGAAGTCATATCACAAGCACATTTACCCTATGCAAACTCAACCATACCCCCATTCAGCCACAGAAGAAAGGAAGAGGAAGTGAGCTGATGAAATCTCTGTATTCATCCCAATGCACTCACCCTCCCCAATTCAAACCGAACCTGGACTCCAAGGAAAGAACAGCTACAGTAGAATGGAAAGAAAAACAAAATGGGCTTAGCTCTGGGGCTTCCATGGTCCTGCTGACTGACAGGAAGGAATTTAAATGGTAGTTGTGACTACATGAAATCTGCCTTCTCACACCAGCATCACACACACACCCCTAATGTGTTACCCCCTGTAGCTTGCTGGTGTTAGCATACCGCTGGCAAGTCACTCTTCCCCAGGAGGGGTACACATTGCTGGAATTTAAGAAAACTGGATATCACCTCATTTAGAAAAATGTTGGCTAACGTAGATTCAGTTACAATCTTAGTCTGGGATCTAAACTCTGGCTGAACCTGAAACAAATGTCAGACTTCCCCATTGGAGTCCCCTGGAGGCTACACTATAGAAGGAGCCTTCCAGGAGTTGACTATTTCCAATAAAACCTTCCTCTTCAGAGACCTTTAACCTTTCCCAAGACCTTCTCTAACATGAAATGTCTGATAAATCTCTGCAATGAAGCATTTGGCCTATGACAAATCAAATTGTCCATGACAGAGTGAGATATCATCAATGAGTTATTTTTGTTTTTTTAATTATAATATGAACCTTTTGGGGGATGCTTGCAAGGTGGTAACATGCATCCTTCATATCTGTGATGCTTCCTAATCTTGCATGGAAAGCCTTTCCTTGCTTCTTCATGTGACTCCTGTTCTTCCTTCAAGACTCAACTCAAACATTTCAAAGCCTTCCCTGACAGCATCCTCACAGTGTTCTCATCACACTGCAGGCCTCCTTCACCACCCATGCTTCATGGCAGGGATCAGGCTGTGTTTTGTTATGCGTGGCATTTGTGCATCATGCCTGGGCACAGCTGTTAGAGTTAATAAAATAAATGGACCTAAGACTCCAGAAGTAATAAATAATCAGAATGCTAAACATATTTTATCTCTAATCCTAATGATATCCTTTCAAGGTAATTACTATGCACATTCTACAGATGGGAAAACTGAGGTTCAGAGACATCAGGTGTCATGTATAGTTCCACACAAGTATAATAAAAGGATTCAATTCCAGGTGTGGGCTTAGCTCCAAAACTAAGAATATTTTTCACGTATATAATCTACTTGTTAGTAATGGCAGAAGGGCAAAAGTTCTTTTGGCCCAATACAGCAAGTAAAAATTTGAAGTTTTGGTCTTCATAAATCAGTGGTGCTTAGTACAGTCTAAAATAACAGAAGGAGTGTAAAATGAGAGATAGTAAAAATGATCCTTATACTATGATTCTATCATTGGTACTTAAAGCCACTAAGATGTTTCTAATAATAATTAATAACCTTCATTGAATACCTACTATGCACCAGTCACTATTCTAAGCTTTCTATGTGTTTTATCTCATGTCTTTTAATTGTCAGAATAGCTCCATGAGGAAAATATCATTATTATCTCCATCTTACAGACAATGAATCCAAAGTTGAAAGAAGTCAGGATAATTTGCCCAAGGTCACACCATTAATGAGTGGTGGAAATCCAATACTAAGAGCCTTCTCTCCTCAATCTGCTCTTCCAGGTAGAAAGGAAGCCTGGCAAATATCAGGACTTCTCTCAGATTCACTGGATCCTAGATAGGTCACCTTGGGTCAAAGGTGACCTGGGTTGGATAGACTCAAGTGCTCCAAGTTAAAAAGTTCCCCTTTCTTTCCCCTACCCCAAATCACTTATCTTTGGAAGGATCTGCACTTTTGGAATCATAAAACCTTCAACAAAGCAAGAAGCAGGGTACACAAATGCATAGCTATGAATTTAATCTATTTCCATTTGTACTTTTAAAATGCTGGGAAGTCATTTCTTTCTATGTGTGCATGAATATTAGCAAATGCCAAGGCAGAAAGTGAATTAGATGATCTTACAATGACAATGGCCCTGTTTAACAAGAGTGCATCATTTCACTTAACAGGATCTAATAAGGCAGAGCAGCGGAGTCTCCAGGCTTCCCTGTGTCTGCAATGTCTCTAATATTCTATATAGCACCAAATCTCTCTCCTGAGATCCCTCGGAAGGATGCATGATGGCAGAGCTCTTGTATGACATTCATCTTCATGAGTGAGCTGTTCCATCTCCTCTCACGAGCGGAGATAAATGTCAGAAGAGATCAGCCGCTGTGTATTACAGGGCCACTCAGAGCGTGTGGTTTCCCTCCCTCTGCCCTTCAGCAGAGCTGGGAGAGAATTTGAAAAGGTGTGAGGCTATGTACAGTAGAGGGAGAAGCAGGCTACAGGAAAGTAAATAAAA
The DNA here is from genome assembly GCA_004027875.1 of Aplodontia rufa. Taxonomy (NCBI): domain Eukaryota; kingdom Metazoa; phylum Chordata; class Mammalia; order Rodentia; family Aplodontiidae; genus Aplodontia; species Aplodontia rufa. The sequence goes on from PVKS010005208.1 coordinate 35,604, forward strand.
CAGAAACTAAAGCTGTCCTTGCTTACTTTATGAGATGCAGGGAAAAAGGAGTCTATCCATTTATGTTTTTCCATCCTGAGGGTCATTTTTTATTTTCTAGCCAAGTAGTCTTGAGGGTGAGTGGAAGTCATAGATAGGATGGAAGGGGTAGGAGGTGCTGCAGAGGAGGGCAGATGATCAACTGTGCACAGGGAGAAAATATTAGAATTTCACCATAAAATTGCAATGATCTAAGTAATGAGAAAGAAATTAAATTGTCTAACATTTAATATGTGGATTCACATGACTACCCTCAGGCAGTCCTCTTCAAATTTATGTGATGAATAATTACAAAACAAACTAGATAATGGTGCAGCAATCTCTTCCACTCGTCCCTGTTGTATTCCAGGGATGGATTATGAAAAGTACATTAAATTCTACACCAACTACTTTCACATGTCAGGTAGCGCAGCATCAGTGGCTGCACACGAGGCATCCCAAGGAAGGAGTGGGAAGAATCTGCCCCTCCGCATTGTTTTGCTTTTAGTGTCTGGAAAAGTAATTTAGTTTACACAACCATATTTTGGTAGATTTACAGATCACGTTATCTATATTAAACTAAACATGTCAATATAGAGTTTTTTGACATTCTCTCTATAAATCATCAGTTGATGATTATATTAAATTGCAAGCACAAATGATCAAGACCAGAGCAGAATGCCTATGGCTAACACCCTACCCTCAGTACTAGTTCTTCCTCAAGAATACTCATTTGGTAAAAATAATGTAATTTGATCTGGAAAGTTAGTTGAGATTTTCAAAATTATTCAAAAGGCTACTCAAAACTGCATTTTTTCCTTTTTACTTTGTTTCCCACTTTTGTTTTACAACTGTGTATTGAATGGTAAACTCCTCCCTAAAGGTGTAGTGTACACTAAGCTATCAATAGTAAAAAAAAAAAAAAGTAACAAAATTTGCTTCATTTTTCATTTAAAATTCTTCACTTTTTTCACATTTTCTAATGTACATATTAGTACAGTAATGCATACATCACTTATTTTAAACTAATTTATTAGTAAGTACATGCATAACTAAATATTATTAATTTGTATACACAGCCAAAATAATTTGGAGACTACTTCTAACTGGTGACAATCAGTCCCACAAAGTAATCAGTCCACCTTCACAATTGCTTCTCATTGCTGTCAACTTCTGAAGGAAATACAAAATCCCATTCCTTCACAGTGTCCTTTGTCCTGTCACTTTTGCATAAAGATAACAAGTTCCACTATGGAAATTAGTTCAAAGCTTCCTCAAAAGGCTAGGCATGAGATCACCATGTCACCCAGTTATACTACTCCTTGGTATATAGTATACTATAATGATACATGTATACCCATGTTTATAGCAACATAATTGACAATAGTCAAACTATGGAACCAGCATGAAATCCATCAACAGATGAATGGATAAAATAAAGATGGCATATGTACACAATGAAGTTTACCAATAAAGAAAAATGAAAGTATGCTATTTGCAGGAAAATAGATAGAACTTGAGAACATTATGTTAAGCAAAATAATCCAAACTCAGAAGATCAAGGGTTATATGTTTTCTCTCATATATGGAAGCTAGAGAGGAAAAAGGAAAAGAAGGGTGGGGGTGCGGCATCTTGTGAAAATTGAAGGGAGACCAATAAAGGACAGGGACCAGAGGAAGGGGGAGGAAGGGAAAGGGGAAAATACTGGGGAATTATAATGGCCAAATTATACTGTTATATTATGCGCATGTAAAATACATAACTACAAATCCCACCATATGTACAACTATAATGCATCAACAAAAAGTATGGGGAAAAAGGATACACAGGCTCCATGGCTCACATTTCTCCCCACAGTGAACACTCTGGCACCCACTTAAAATATAGCACTAAGAATGGGAGTTGAATAGGGTAATAGTAATAGAACTTCCGAACCTCTACTACTGGATAGGACACAAAGAAATAAGGAGCTAAAGTTATTCCAAACTGATCCATCAGAGAGAATAAAGGCAAGAATGAAGCAAAGAAATCCTCTAAAGCAAGTCAACTCAAAGATTGTGAGGCATAAATATGGAAAAAAGATATTGCTTAATAAAAGGCATTTTATAATAGGGAGAGTGTTAATTTGTTAGTGAATAGAGATTACACATATCTACTCTGTTGTTACATCACATTATTGGAAATATGTTAACATAATGTGGTGAATAATTGTAAAACAAACTGCATTACAATGTGGCAATCTTATCCATTCATCTCTCTTGTATTCATGGCTGGAATATGAAAAATGAATTACATTATATATGCATGGTTTTCATCTTATCCCTCTATTGCTCTTTAATCACATAACAATTGTCTTGTTAATGAATCTAGAAGCTATTAACATTGGCTTCCTTTAGGCCAGGGATGTGCTTTTGTATGTATGTTTTCTCCCTCCTCCTCTTGACAGATAACCTGGTCCATTTGTGCTTGCTCCTTACTCCCCAATTCCAAGAGGAGCATTCTCCAGAGAGAGCTGTCCACCACTGAGAGGACACAAAGTGATATTTGTCCAATCTCTTCTTAAGTTGCAGATCCAAGCCAACTTTATGTTGGGCCTTTCACATTTACTCATGGTAATTATGTTCAGAGGAAACTAAGTTATTCTTGACACACCAAGGTTCAGATTGAGATTTCCATATTTTTTCCCTATAATTGTGAACACTAAAATCTAGATGAATTTTAACCTATATATCTTTGAAACATAAAGAATTCCTGAGACTGTTAGAATAAGTGGGTCGGAGAGTAATTGCCATTAGGTGAATGGAAAATCAAAGAAGTTGTAATATTTTTATTCCTTCTCAAGAATATGTGAAATTAATATTTGGATTCATATCTTAATATATCAAGGACTGAACAATTCCAACTCTTCTATTACAGACTTTTAGTCAGCCCAGCTGTGTTCTGTAGACTGTCATTATCTATAGGGTGATTCTGCCTTTGTCGAATGGAGAAACAAGATCTTTAACTTCACCTATCTGTCAATACTGTCTTCTCAGACTTGAAAACCATGAGGCATTAAGTGTATATACCCTTCTTGGTATTGATAGTGATAACAATCCTAAACTCTAGAACGTCTGGTAATAGTTTTTTTTTCCCCAGCATTCTCTTAAAATCTTAGTGATAAGATTTATTTCTTCCACAAAAATAGGTACTAACCTATCAGTTTTTACAAAATCCTGGCAATGAGTTAATAATGAATTATGTATATTCTACCTGTCCTAATAATTCCTATCCTTTTGTTATTTTTTATTATGTATATGAATTTTATTTTGCATCTAAACAAAATATACACATAAGCAGTTCACGGAATGGGAATTCATTTCTTTCATTAAAAAATAGGAATAGGGCTAAAGTGGGGGCTCAGAGGTTCCAGTGCTTGCCTGGCATGCACAAGGACACAGGTTTAAACCCCAGCACCATGTACACAACAAAGTGTCAGAGCAACGAAAGCCAAATGAAAAACTAAATAAAAAATGATTCTCTATCTCTCTCTCACTGTCCCTCTCTCTTTTTTTTTAAAAAAAAGCAGGGGGATAATTGAAATTTCATTACACCTTTGCAGGATACATTGATAAAACTAGCAGGATACATTGATCAAAGACTGAAGATGAATTAGGTAGACCGTTCCTCTTGTAGGTGTATACAAACACACACACACACACACACACACACACACATACACATATTTATACACAAAACTACCTTGCTATGGAAGAAGAGTTACTTAAGCGTGTTTGCCACATATTCACTCCCCTGTACTTTGGAAAGTGAGGCACAGGTGGGTCAGAAAAGGTCAGAGCATTTCAGACTGAACCCAGTGAAAACACATTAAGAACTGATGTCTGATGCACTAATTACAGATATGATGTGTATAACTCCTAATATCTAACAACAAAAGTTAAATGTGCATAAATGAAGAACAACCATTTCCAATCAAATCAAAATATGCTTTTGGAGGTCTACTGTGAGTGCTGTTTAACATGCTTCTACCTCTGAAAGGGCAGGGCATTGGCCATTGGGACAGAAGGAAAAGTATGGCGGACAAGCAGATTGCTGATACTTATAAGATGAATAGTGAAAAGCAAGCAATTCAGAGGCAATGACAGAGAAAAGGAAGTTAACAACCTTCTTAACCTGCTCACTTACCTGTAATAGCAGATCTCATTGCCTGTCCGTATCCAGCTGGATCGTCCGAGAAAAGCCTCCTTCACTGAGTACAGGGTTGGCTGCATCCCTGTGTAAAATAAAAGCAGGATTTAATCCATGAGGGAAACAGGAAAAGGAAAGGAAAAAAAAAAAAAGAAAAGCAAATTGTGGAGGATTGAATAAGGACCCCAAGGATATCCAGGTCTTAATTCCTGGACATTGTGAATGTTGTAACCATATATGACCATTTTCTTTATCAATGTCATTCTTTACAGATATAGAAAAGGCAATTCTCAAATTCATTTGAAATAATAAGAAACCAAGAATAGCCAAAACATTACTAAACAAAAAAGACAAAACAGGCGGTTTTGCTATTCTAGACCAAAAACTATTGGTATAGCTCTATTACTATAGAGCTGAAGTAATAAAGACAGCATGGTACTGGTATCAAGATAAGAATGAAGACCAATGGAATAGAATAGAAGACCCAGAAACAAACCCTCAAATTTTTTTTTTTTTTTGAGACAGGGTCTCACTAAGTTCCTCAGGGCCTTGCTGAGTTGCTGAGGCTAGCTTTGAACTTATGATCCTCCTGCCTCAGCCTCTCGAGTTGCTGCTAGGATTACAGGTGTATGCCACCATGCTCAGCTACACTCAAATCTTTAAACATCTGACTTTTGACAAAGGGGAACAAAATATTACATGGAAGAGAGACAGCCTTTTCAACAAATTGTGCTGGACAAACTTGACAGCCACTTGCAGAAAGTTGAAAATAGACCCATATATTTCTCCTTGCATGAGAATCAAATAAAACTGGATCAAGGAGCTAGGAATTAAACCAGCTACCTTGCAACTGATGGAAGACAAATTGGGTCCAACACTTCAGCATTTGGGAGTAGGCAAAGACTTTCTCAACATGTCTCCTAAAGTGAAGGAAGTAAAGTAAAAAATTAGTGATTGGGATACCATAAAGCTAAAAAGCTTTTGCACTGCCAAGGAAATAATCAAAAGAGTCAAGAGGTTTCCTACAGAATTGGAGGGAATCATGGGCTGTAATTCCTCTGACAGGGGCCTCATATCCAAAATCTACAAAATTCTCAAAAACCTCAACTACAAAAACACAAACAATCCAATCAACAAATGGGCCAAAGAGCTAAATAGAAACTTCTCAACAGAGGACATTGATCAAGCCAATGAATACATGAGAAAGTGCTTCTAAATCACTAGTAATCAGAGAAATGAAAATGAAAACTACTTTAAGATATGACCTCACGCTAATCAGATTGGCAAAAATGAAGAAAATAAATAATAATAGTTGCTGGAGGGGTTGTGGAGAGATAGGCACACTAGCACGCTGTTGGTGGAACTGCAGATTTGTACAGTCCCTCTAGAAAGTAGTGTGGAGAATCCTCAAAAAACGAGGGATGAACCCACCATATGATCCTGCTATTCCACTCCTGGGTATTTTTCCAGGGGATTTAGAATCAGCACATTACAGTGACACAGCAATATCTATGTTCATAGCAGCTCAATTTAAAATAGCTAAATTATGGCAACAACAACCCAGATGTCCCTCAGTGGATAAATGGATCCAAAAACTGTGGTACATATATAACCATGGAGTTTTACTCAGCAATTAGAAACAATGATATTGCAGCCTTTGAAGGTAAATAGATGGCTATGGAAGAAATTATGCTGAGTTAAATCAGCATAACCCAGAGAACCAAGGGTCAAATGTCTTCACTCATCTGTGGAGGCTGGAGCTAGACTCCGGCCATTGAGAAAGGAGGTCAATTCTCATGTTTTAAATCTGGAGAAGGTATAAGGACATACAACCTAAGGCATCTGTAGAGATGTATTGGGAATGAAGGAGGGGGAGGGATAAGGGTGGATAATTGGGGGGCTCTTGGGAGGATAATTCTAATTCAGATTTTTTTATAATATTTTTTCATTAGAGGCATGTTTGATTGTTCAACAAATAAATTTTTTAATAAAAAAACCATATATGACCAAAGAGATCTTGCAGTTGTGATTAAGTTTCAAATCTTGAGATGGAAAGATTGTCCTAGTGGGCCCTAAATTCAATCACAGATACTCATATAAGAGGAAGACAAAGGGAGGTTTGACTCAAGAAGAGAAGCAATGTGACTGCAAAGGTTTAAAGGTACTTTGTTGCTGGCTTCAAACATGGAAAAAAGGGTCATGCATCATTGAATGCAAGGAAATATCTCTAGAAAGTAGAAAAGAAAAGGAAATGGATTTTCCCCTAGCATCTCCAGAGACAACATCAGCCCTGCTGACACCTCCTTTACCCCAGTAAAGTCAAGTTGGATTTCATGATATCCCAGCACTGCAAGAGAATGAATTTGTCTTGTTTTAGAGCATGAAGTTTGTGACAATTTGTTGTGTTATCCTTACAAAGAGTTAGGGTTCATACTTTCTCTTTCTACAGCAAAAAGAGTCTATTTAGTACATATGAAACAGAAACAGTATCTCATGCTTGAACCTAGATATGTTCCTCATTCAAAGCCATACAATAAATTAGTACATGAGCTAGCACTGACATAAGAATTTCCCATTCCTAGAAAGGTATCAAATAAATATGGACTGCAATCTCTGTCTCTTGAATGTCTCCTCCAAAATGAACCACAGGTACTCAGGAGAATTTAAGCTTTTCCCAGGGTTTTATAAGAGTATAAAACTGTGTTGTCCAAATGCATTTTGATGTTCTCATGTGACGTATAGATCAACACATTTTCTCCTGTGGATTACAGAGATGGAGAGAAGATATAAATAAGAGTCCCACTCAAAAGTACAAGGTGCGGAGCTGGAGATACAGCTCATGTATTTCAGAAGTTGAATACTTACCTAGCTCATGAGAGGCCCTGGATTCAATCCTTAATACTACCAGCAAAAGGTCAAAATGGAGCAAGGAAATCAGAAAGTAGTTGAATGTTTCATACACCATTAACACTCTGTGGCAGAGTGAGCAGTCCTAGAAATCCCTCCATGTTAGCAGTGTGCCATTGGTTGGCCACTATATTGCCACACTGGTAAGCATCATGTGTCAGTCCAACTTTAAACCCTCTGGGAATGTACTCAGGTCTTCTGACAATAATACAGAGTCAAGAAGTCCATGGTACTATCCAGAAAGCCTCTAATCCCCAAGAGCCCATACCGTAATTAAATTGGCTGTTGGGCTTCTCACAGTTGATGATGTTGAAGCGGTAAGGGATGTCAGCTCTCATACCGCTCACCTTGAAGTAGAACCATTGCTGATGCTGGGAGCTGTTCACATCAGCATTGATCAACAGGTCGTACTCAAACCTGCAGAGTCAGAAGCAAGATTGAAGGGTTATCTGAAAAGTCTTTAAGGAAAATGAGAATCTATGTGTCTCAAGTTCTGGGTTATAGATCGAAGACTCTATTAGAAGAATCATTGACACAACTGTAGCATGTCTTTTCATTAAAGTAATATAAAGTTTATATTCACCCAGGAAACTGCAAATGTGTTATATCCCAGGAAAAGTCAGTACTATCTGATTTGGATATGCAAAAAACTATTTGAGAATAGACATTTATTTTGAGCCTCAGTTTCCTTGTGTGGAAGATGGAAAAAGTGATTGTGTTTGCAGTGCTGTTTGTGAAGATTAAACAGTATAATGGATATAAAGCCCCAACAGAGCAACAGACATGAATTAGGCTAGCATTACAGAGGTTGTTTGTGCATTTTTTCATTTTAGCTGATTTATAACTTACACTCGGTAAAGTATAAAAATATTAAATGTACAGCTCAATGAGTTTATTTGCATCTGGATACACCTGTGCAATCAGATATAGACAATTATACAGATATAGGACAATTCTGGCATTCTAGGAGCTCTTGTCTGTCCCCTCAGTTGCTATGTTTCCAAAGGTAATTAATTTTCTGAACTCCAGCAACAGAATTGCAATACTGCTTTGACCAAAACATTATTATCAAAAACTTTCATTTTCAGAAATATTATTGTCTCATCCTTTCTCTACTCTTTTTGAGTTGCTTTTCTAAAAATGGTACTGTTTTTGCCCTAATCTGTGCATATTTTCCCACTCTGGTAGCCTGATAAATGGCATTGTGCATTTAACTTGTGGAAGTGCACAGCTTGGTATGAGACAGGAGTAGAGAGTAGCCACCCTTCACACAGTGGCTGCTAAGGACCACACATCAATCACTTAGCATATCATACAGTGAAGAAGCATAACTCACTGAGTAGCACTCACAAAGAAAATTATGGAAAGTCTGCAACCCTCAATAACTGTGTATTATTCCCATAGTACTCTTTCTAAAAAGTGATCATAATATTTTGTTCAGTAAGTAGATTTTTTTGTGTCATTTGATTCTGTTACCCTGAGCACAACTGAGTTTAAGATTCTACTCTCTGGTCAAAAGCAGATGTAGAGAGAAAGACACCTGAGCCCAATCAGCCACTCTCAGGCACAAACTGGACTGAAAATTATCCAACTAGGAGTCTCCTAATCAGATAGTGTCTTTGAACATGAACCTAGAGAGAAGGCATAAGAAAACAGGAGCTAGAGGAAGAAGTAGAAGCTGAGATGATAATAGAAAGGCAAGTAGGCTGAACAGTAATCTTGACTTGAATGCCTTTTCCTTCTTCAGCCCTAGTAGCTCATCTTGTCCTATCTTAAATGTTGGGCTTCCTTGAAATAATTCATGTGCCAAATCCAAAAATGAATCATCTTTCTTCTCCTCCTACAAAGAACAACTTCAATAATATTCCTTAGGTGGATACAAAAACAAATCTTGCTACACTTAAATTCTGAGCCCTAGCCATGGTGAATATGCATCCCTGAATAAGAGTTTATGTTGATGGAGTGCTTACCATGTGCCGGGCACTATCCTAAGAGCTCTATGTATATTAAATTTAACTCTCATAAAACATAAATGAAGTAGGTGTTATTACTGTCTTCTTTTTGTGGGTGAGAAGATAGGTGGGCAACCTGCTCAAAGGCTCCTATTGGAAAGAGCTTTCAGTGCCCTGGAGAGGTCATTCCAACACCTGTGGTCACTGCACCACTCACATTCCAGGACGCTAGTTTTCAGAAGTTCACCTATAGAAGAAAGATTATATAGCTTACCTTTTGATATATGAGGAATATGGTCCACCCTGCTATCGAAGACAGGATTATGTATAACTTCATGAGAACAGCAGTCTCTTTGGCCACATGTCCTTCCTTTCAGTTTGTGCAACCCTAGTCTTTCCTTGCCTATGAAATCCTTCTCTATTAATAAAAGCCTATTGGAAGGGTTTTGCAGCTCTGTGTATTCCCTTGAATGAAAGATGGATAGTTCAAGAGAGATGCCATACAGCTATGGGATATCAACAGTCATGGAAAGATGTAGGAATAGGGAACATCATGTACCCTTACACGTTGACAGAACTGGTTCTGTCCTAAAATGCTCTTGCAGCCAAATGTGTAATCACTATTTGGACATGAGGCATATTTATTCTTCTAGAGAATAGTTCACCTTACTATGACATTGGCCCATGAGCTCTCTGGTGGCATGCTGGTAAATGTTTAACAACTGACTCTGAGAGGAAAAACCTTCCTGTGTAGTGTTTTCCAATTTTCATGGGGTAAACACTCTCACCACAGCTTATTTCAAGCTGCCAATGTGAGGTCACTGAACACAGAATGGTCAAGAGATAATTACAACCTGCTCTCCTGGGCTACCGAGAGATACCCCTGTGGCTCTCCTTACTTACTCACGCACTTGGATGGCTTTACGAAGATTTCCTGACTCAAACTTGGAGAAGAACCTTAAGCAACTGGAAGCTGTGTCTTGCAAAGGCCTGTAATGAAAGAGAGTACATGTGAACTTGTCTTATTGCTATTCTTGGACACAGTTTGACACTTCTCAAAGGTAAACTTTCTCTCATAGGTATTTAACCTGAATAGTCATGATGCTATTTTAGGGGTAGGAATGGATTATTAACATGAAATGTTCCTGTCCTCACGCAGTTAACAGAATTCTCCATGCATACTATTCCACCTACCAAGGCTCATCTAAGCTGAAGACAACTTTATTTATAATATCGCTTGGCTGGATGAACCTCTGGACATCCTCGAATATCTTGATCCTAGAAAGAAAAATTGGAAACATTGTAAGTGTTGACCCTCATTCTCTACCCCACTCATCCTGAGGTCCTCTGGGAAGGGCCTTAGGAGTCATTAAAGAGATAGAAAAGAAAAGTTTAATGATGCCCCAGTCTCGAGCTCAAAGGATGTAAACAGCTCTGCATTCATTCCTCCTCTTCTTTATTAAAAATTAAACTACAATGAGCAGTAGGAATGGAAATAGCAAAGATGTTTGATTTTAGTGAGGAGATTCTTGGCTCAAGAGCTCTGTGAAGAGCATTTGAGCTAGTATACTTTAACTTTTCTGACTGTATGAATAATATAGTTCTTTGCACAGAGGCAGTTTTGAGGGAAACATTAGAACTATCGACTATTTGCATGCTCAAGGTTTGTGAGACGCCAATGTCCTCCCTATTTTTGTGCCATTTAAATTCATTGGGCTCTGTCTGCTCCAGCAGGCTGAGGTTAGTTTTCTGTCTGAGAAACAATATCTGGATAATTTAAATAAAAGGGAGGAAGGAAGCTCAGAAAATCTTTTAGTTCCTTTCTTACATTTCAATCCAATTTATTGAGGTGGGGTGAGAAAAGGGTGAGGAGGAAGTGGAAATGAAGCCTGGACTCAGGGGGAGATGATCTATGCAAGAACTAGATTGTGTTAGACTAGCCCATGACTGAAGTTTCTCAGGAAGTTGAGCATGGCAGATAATGTGCTGGGGAAGAGGTCAGAGATGTCAGTCAAGAGCCCAAGTGGGAACAGTTCTACCAGCAAAAGAACAATTTGCTGATGACACGGAATATAAATTAATGAAATTTTCTGGTCTGTATATTTTAACTTAGTATACGCACACTCTTTTTTTCAGGGAAAATATTGTTTCCTCACCTTTATCAGTTTTCATTTTAATCTCACTATTCTGAACCAATGACAAAGCTCTCCTGCGTTCTGGGAATAATCTATAACTCACTGTTTTGCCCTGCAGAATGTGGGTTTTCTTTCCCATTCACTCCTCAACGATGCAGCAAAATCATTCTCCAAACCAAGCCAGAGTCTATAACACTGGGGGCTACATACCACCTCTCCATTAACAAGAAATCAGATACCAATTTGCAGTAAACAAGGAAAAAGCTCCTGAATAATCAGTTTCTTGTTTTTCTGAAAGCATTCTTTTTGGGAACAATTTCACTGTTCAGAGAAACTAGATCATTCTCCCTGTTTTGTGGTTTACAATGGATATGAGGCAAGGGGCTGTATTAGAATCATCCAAGGAATTATTCATCAGCGAAAACATGCTTCATGCCTGTCACTACTCCATCCTTGATTCTGAAATGTCCTAGCAGGGAAGTAAGCATGTATGGAAGGAAAAGTTTCCCAAAAGGCTGCCAAATGTTCTTAATTAATGCTCACTTTCCTACAAACAGTGGAACTATCTGTACAAACCACTCCCCCTATTAAAAATATTAAATAAGAGAAGAACACAGCTCCCAAGTCAGTAGCACCATTACCTCTGGACTCCACATTTGCGTTCCAACATGGACTGGGCAGAGGGAGGTGAGCAGTGTCCCCAAAGATCAGGAAAGGCCACCATCTTGAAGTCCACCACAGATCTGGTTCCTCTGGCTTTGGCCATATAAAGACAGGGATCGTGGAAAGGGATATGCTTGGGATGTTTGTACAGAAGCTTATCTATTGCTTCACCACCTTCTCTAGTCCTAGAAGAACTGGAAGAGGCACTCAGCCTTGGGCAAGAAATTGCTTCTATGTCCCAAGCATCCTCTTCTGGGGAAGTTAGAATGTCAAGGATATCATTTCCAAGAGAATCTATCCCAAGACCATTGGACTGCACATTTTGGTCTGTGTTCACTATGGGTCTTTTTTTGGAGGACAGATGCATAGTGGACCTTCCCATCTTAACCATGCTCAGGACAGAAGTCTGGACTGTGTCTTCTTTTTCTTGCCCCCAGGAGCTTTGGTCCTTCTTTAAGCAGCACTGCTTTGGGGAGGCAGCAGCGGGAATGTGGTGGTGATTGGTATACTGAGAGTCTTCGAAGTTTGAATCATCTCCAGATTTTGACTCTAGTTCCTTGGGGTTTAAAGTGGAAAAGAATATGTCAGTGATTCCTTCCAAGTAGAGATGTAATTTGATCCCTGTCCTCACTCTCTGGACACAAAACTAAGCATAAATCCTGTGAATTAGGAAGTTTTGTCCAAGGTCAGCCAAGGAAAGATTGACCTTAAAGAGTTAACTAAATAGTACAATCATACAAACTCATGTTTGAGAGGAGATTTTGGTGGATCTAGTACAATTCTATAAAGCAAATGAAAGCATGAATGCCTTCTGTTAATCCCCACTAAATTTCAAAATAATTGAATAATTTGATTTATAGAACCTCACTAAAACCCAGGATGGAGTCTTTCACAGTAGGCCAGGGTTATGTTTCTTTTGTTGTTATTGATTTTTTGTTTGTTTATTTGTTTAGGACAATTCCCATTATTATAAAAAAATGTCAGGGCTGGAGCGGTGGATCAGTGGTTATGGTGCTTGCCTGGCATGCATGAGAATCCAAGTTCAAACCCCAGCACCATATACACAACAAAGTCTTGAAGCAATGAAAGCCACATGAAAAACTAAATAAAATTGATTCCCTCTCTCTCTCTTTAAAAAAATGTCTTCCTTAAACTTAATTGAAATTTCCTTCATTACAACTTTCACCACTGATTGTCTTTGGCCTTCTAGAGCGAAACAGAACATATTAATTCCTTTCTATATGCAATTAGCTATAACATTTTATGTGACCAAACTCATGATTTATTAAGAACATAAGAAAATAACAGATCAAAAAGCAGGTCTAAAGCAGCAGCATTTAGGCAATAGGTTGGCATCACCAGGTCTAAGGGTCCTCATTTACTTCATTTAACAAAGGAAGTCTGGAATCATGATGGCCACCCTTAGAAATCCATCTAAGACAACTGTCTCATTTTGACAAGAGAACAATTAAATCATCAAGGATTTTCACTTGCTTTTTCAGTGCATGGGGCCAGAACACCTTAACCACCAACCAATAGGTTTTGATGTGTATCTTCATTATAATGCCATCCCAAGTGTAAGATGTCAGGAAGTAGGAGCCATGCATGCATCCTACCTTGGCCACCTTTTTCATATATTTGTTTAACCTTCTGATTTTCTGTTAGAAGGAGCCCAGAAGCAAATGGCCTATTATAAGCAATGTTTTTCATCTGGGTACTCCACTTAGCTTGGCCTCCAAGGTCCTGCAATGAACTCTCCATGCACTACCGAGGAGCAGAACCACAGCCTATGTCCTACCTCAAAGCTATAGGAGAGCTCAGGACACATTGCCTCATATTGCTTCAGTTCCTCTTCAGGTCGGTCAAGTACAGGTTTAGAACTCAGCTTGTCCATATCAGTTTCCAAGTCATCGTACTACAGTGGAATAGTTAAAGAACAGGTTACAGTCATGATATCCACCCTGAAAGGCAACAAGACAAGATGCAATGTTCTCCTTCAAAGTCTTAGGACACAGTTTCCTGGCCTCAGAATGTGACATTAGGCATATTCAGTGGAGAGTTTAATATACAGGGTTGTGTTTTTAAACTAGATAAAAGGAAGATATATAACTTTTCTTAGCATTTATATCAGTACTTATTAGTCCTCAGAAATAAATAATTTCTATAAAATGATAAAATATGTAAAAAATAAAGCATGATGGAAAAGAAATTTTATTCTCATTCGTCACTATGATTGACATCTTTCAGTTATCATCCCTATCAACCTATCTACCTCTATTTAGGTCCTTCACTCTTTTCATAAACATTTGAGGAACAACACCTTCTATGAGCAAGGACTCTTCTAGGTTCTGAAGAATCAATGATAATGGAAAAGTCAAATTTCAGGCTCCCCTGGGATTTGCCTTCTAGTGAGAGAAGGAAGACAATAAATAATAAAATAAATGAATGAGATCATTTCCAACAGTGATAAAAGCCTTAGAAATGATGAAAGAGGATGATCTAATTGTGACTGAGACTGGGGTATTGGAAACTCTTTGGACTGAGTTATCTAAGACCTCACAAAGCCAGTAACATGAATATAACATGACCTAAATGACAAAAATTTAGCTACGCAAAAAAACGAATGACCAGCAGAAGGAACAGCTTGAATTTGCTCACAGAAGGAAGGTAGCTGAAGCACAGAGCGTATGAGGAAGATTGTAGAGGATGAGATTAGAAAGAGGGAAGAGAGAAATTATATCATTCCTTATATTTCCTGGGGAACAGTTTATATACTCCTACTCTGCCTTTATCTCTTTGTACATTTAAAAGTTCACCAAAGGGGCTGGAGTGATGGCTTAGCAGTTATAGCACTTGCATGGCATGTGAGAGTATGCGGGTTCAAATCCAGCACCATGTACACAACAAAGTGTTGGAGCAACAAAAGCCACATAAAAAACTAAATAAAGTTGATTCTCTCTCCCCTACCCCCTCTTCAAAAAGTAAAAAAATAAAAGTTCATCAAATATCACCAGTCTTTTCTTCATCAGGTTGAACACTCAGGTCAGTTTATTTTTTCTTCTACATCACCATTCTGGATAGTTTTATGGTGGTGGCAACTCTTTCCTGAACACTTGACTGTGTTTTTCAAGGGTTATAGTACAGAAAATTATAGTATAGTACCGAATAGTATAGTATAGTAGAGTATAGTATAGTATAGTATAGTATAGTATAGTATAGTATAGAAAAGATACCCAGAATCAAACAGTCTAGTCCCTCCATCTTTCCATATCCTAGATCAAGACCCTTTAATAAAACAAGGGAGAAAAATCTAGCATGTGTTTTAGAAGTGTAGTTAATTAGTTAAGGAAAAAGACTTGTAGTCCTAAAGGTCTAAATCAAATGAATGTGGGAAATATATGTTTGTATTCCTAATCCAGGGGAAAATATAAAATGTAATTTTCCATCAATCTTATATAATTCTCCAAATTTCAAATTAAAAGAAAAATCAGTTTCATGAGATCAATTTCATAATTTCAGGTAAGGGGCACACACACCAGGCCCAAACTCCACAGCCTTTCTAGCTTCATCTATCACTTCCTGTTTTCCTTCAGCCATGGCCCAGGGTGGCCCCAGTGAAAATGCAACCTGCTCAGCCTCAGAGAAGAGCAACCCCACAAGAGAGTTAGGCCATGCTCTAATGGTGTCTGGAGGGAGCAGTGTCACATAACCTAGTTCATTCCACGTATGGCCAAGTGACCCACTGAGCCATGAGCAGGGATCACCCTAATGTGGCCCACTGCTTGTTTTGTAAATAAAGTTCTGTTGAAATACAGTCACAACCATTTGTTCATATATGGTCAGCACCTGCTTTCTTAGTACAACAGCAGAGTAGAGAAGTGAGACAGAGACCACTTCTGTTCTACAAAGGTAGAAGCTTTGCTGGAGCTTGCTCTCTCCCGGCACTCAACCAGGTTCTTGCCTCCTCCTAGGTTCCTTCTAAGTACCAGTAATACCCTACCTAAGGATGTACCTGCTTCTCTGTCCTCAAGGCAACATAGATGTCCTTCACCATCTAGGATTCTGACACCCCTAATCCAGATAATGCTTCCTGGCCCTTGCCTCTTACATTGGAACCCTTAGATATTGTATTTTCCCTGCCACAGACTTGAGTTCAAGTCTAAAGTTCCTGATTAAAACTTCAGTAACAACAATTGCCAAGTTCACCAGATTGTAAACACTTTGAAGACAAAAACTATGTCTCATTTGTTTTTGCATCACATTATATCCCCAAGAACCTAGCATGTTACATAGGGGTCATGCTCAAAAAACACTTAAAATAAAAAAGAATGTTTAATAAGAAGAAAAAGAGGGAAGAAAGGAAGAGTTGGAGGAAGAGAGAGCTAGAATTCACTCTGTATATCCCCCTCTTCCTCAGTTTGCCCAAATAGAATGTTCAGGTACCTTTAAAAAAAAAGCCCACATAATCAACATCTTATCTCCATTTCTTGTGAGTTTCTTTTGTCTTATGTTAACCTTGACAGTTTTCAATCAAATCAAAGAACCTGCTATTCTATTCTCAAACCTCTGCTGAGAGTTGAAAATAAACAATAATAAATGATGGAGAGGCTGTGGAGAGATAGGTACACTAACACACTGTTGGTGGAGCTGAAGACTGGTACAGCCCCTCTGGAAAGCAGTGTGGAGCATCCTCAAAAAACTAGGGATGAGCCCACCATATGACCCTGCTATTCCACTCCTGGGTATCTTTCCAGGGGATTTAGAATCAGCACATTATAGTAACACAGCAATATCTATGTTCATAGCAGCACAATTTACTATTGCTAGGCTATGGAAACAACCCAGATGTCCCTCACTGGATGAATGGACCCAAAAACTGTGGTACATTTATACCATGGAATATTACACAGCAATTAGAAATAATGATATTGCAGCCTTTGAAGGCAAATGGATGGCTATGGAAGAAATCATGCTGAGTAAAATCAGCTTAACCCAGAGAACTAATGGTCGATTGTCTCCACTCATCTGTGGAGGTGGGGCTAGACCCTGGCCAGTAAGAAAGTTGTCTATTATCATATGTTAAACCCAGATAAGATATAATGCTATACAACATAATCCTTCTTTAGAGATATGGGGGGAAGGGGAAGGGAGGGATAAGGGTGGGTAATTAGGGAGGGCTCTCCTGGGGGTAATTGTAATATCCAGAATCTATACACATTTTATATTATTTTGTTAAAAACTTGTATGGTTGTTCAAAAATAAAAAATTTAAAAAAACAGGAGAAAAAATAAGATTCTTAATGAAAAATTGTAAAAAAAAAAAGAAGAGTTTAGTCCTAATTATTAGCTGCAATTTTTCAAATGAGTAAGCCACAGGTTAAAGACCTGTCAGTTCTGAGCATAGAAAGCAACATATAAGTCTATATACATCTGTGTATATAAGTCTATATATATAGGCTTCTCATCCACATCACTGGCAGCAAAGGTTGCCAGATTCACCAAGGAAGGACCAGCTTGCAGGAGTACCAGTTCCCCTGCCCCTGCTGTCCCCCAGTGGAGCCCTGGTGCTGATACCACCTCAATTCCCTACTATTCATGATCACACTGGTTTCTGATCTTCTCCTTGCGTCCTAGGCTTTTGATGAATTGTTTTCAGGCCCTCCCCCATTTGTTTGGCACTTCTTTCCCAGCTAGGTTTGTATATTTGTTTAGGTGCCACTCTATCCTATGCCATCACCCTCTGCAGAGTGGGTGCTGAGGAGAGTATGTGAAAGCCCTCCCTCCCGTGCTGTGTGAAACCGAACACCTTGTCGCTCCGCATCAGACACGAGAGAGGCGACTAAGGCTACATCAGACACTCAGTTATCAAAGAGCAAGCAAGAGGGGAGGGGAACGTGGCATTGATGAATGACTGCAGCAGCCCAGTATTATTCAAATGATTCAGCACGTACTCCATAGGCCTGCGCCGCCAAGACACAGCAAAGAACCAATTTGCCTTCAGATGACTTCAGAAATGATTCTATTTATCAACAAAACCCGGAGAACACCAGACTGTCAATAGCACTCTAAGCCCAGAGATGTGACTAAGAGATAGTCACTAAATGTCTGCCACTACCTTCAGCAAGGTGAGTGATTATCATGATAGAGAACTCAAAAGACTCACTCTCTCTAGATAGGAAGGAAGGGAGAGGAAGAAGGAGGGAGGAAGAAATGAAGAACAAACAAACCAAGGGATGAATGAAGAAATGAACAAAGGAAGGAAAGAAGAAAGAGTGACATAGTTTTCAAATTCAGGTTTTCATCCCTAGGAATTTCATAAAAGGTAGCATTTATTCCTACATTTTATTCCACAGATGACAAAATTAAGGGACTATAACTGGAAGAAACTTATCCAAATCCATGTACACCAACAGAAATGGAGACAAAATTATAACTCATGGCCAAGTAATTATTCAAAGGCAGTGGTTCCCAATTGGGGACAATTTTGGCAATTCTTGGAGATATCTTTGGTTTATGAATGAAGGGCAAAGGGGTAGGTGTTACCAATGCACAGAGGTCAGGGATGCCTCTAAGCATACTGCAATACACAGGACTGCCCCCACGAGCAGAAAGAATCCACTCAAAACACAAATAGTGCCAAGGATTAGAATCCCTGTTGTAGAAAAGCAGTAAGAAAACTATGTCCTACTGTCTGTTTTATTATATGACAGCCATACCCATTCATTCATGAATTGCAGATGGCTACTTTTGTGCTACAATGGCAATTTGAGTAGTTGTGGAAAAGGCCATGGCATAGAATGCCTAAAATAACTACTATCAGACGTTTTGTAGAAAATTTGCTAACTTGTGTTCTATAGCAGCAACCTTTATCAGACAGGGGCCCACGAGCATGATCCCCTTATGGGAGAGGTTATGCACTTTGCAACTCAAGGGAGAACAGTTCCCACAGATGTAAATGGGATAGTGCTATGCAGTAGCCCTGAGTAGAGTCAGCTGAGGGGTGGCTTATGAAGATAGGTGTGAACAGCCCCAAGAAGGACCCTCTTCACCCGCAGGCTCCCCGCCCACCCTCCTGCTGACACACCCTCACCCCACGAGCCCAGGACAGCCCTGAGGAGGACACTTGGCCCAGAGCCAGAGTGACAACCGAGAAATCAATAACAGTAGCTAACATGTTTTGAGCATCACTGTCACCATAGTGGCAGCACTAAACTAAGTCCTTAAAATTCTCACTAGTGTTCAGCAAACAGGTAGCATGAAGTTTTTCTTCACATGATTTGAATGTGGAGATCATCACAAGCCAGAGCTGGTGTACCTACTTCCTCTTTCACATCTTCGAAATCCGAGTCTTTGTCCAGCTCTTCATCACCATCATCTTCAAAATCTTCTGTACGGGGGGGAAAAAGTGGTGAAATGAATGAGGTGTTTCTGTTTTCTTGAATTTAGACTCTCATCACAGAGTGATTGGTACTTCACACCAATAAGGGTCCTATTATTTAAAGTGTGCAGTATCCCAAAACACTCTAAATCTTATTTGTATGTATAAATGGTGTGCCTGCAGGCATGAGAGAACTAGATCATTAAGTCTAATCCATGGTCCCACATTGAATGCAAGATGAGGGCAGCATAAAATGACACACAAATGCTACTTTGGTTTTTCTCCCTCTGAATTTACAGGTATTTATGCAACCAACATTGCCAAAGTTTAGAAATCACATACATACAAAATTTGTTACAACATACACATCACTGTGATTGAGTCACTAATTTTTAAATGAAGGAACTTATTTAAAATAAAACACGCAGTGTCATTGTGGCAAAATTACATCTGAGCCAAATCTGATCTGTACTAGGAAGACAGGGTTGAAAATCACTAGAAACTCTTGACTGTTAAGACCTTCCCACGATTAAAAAATCACAGATGTAAATATTCCAATATGAGTAGCATGGGGTTGTTAATAGCAAGACATTTATTTCAATTTCATCTATAGGACAAATTAATTCCACCACCAGTCAATACAGTAGAAAGGATTCAATCACTGAATTATTAATAGATTTCTTTTTAATTAGTTGAGATGACAGTAAAGACCCTCAATAGCTACCAGGAAAAAGTGTCAAGAGTTACTAATTAAAGGCAAAATAAGAGACTGTGGTGTTTGCTCATCCAGTTTATTTAAAAACTGCCTTTTCTGTATATATCTCTAATAAGTTTATTGGATGATCTCAGCTGACATGCGAAACAATTGATTCTATTTCTATCCACATCCCCCTGCCATATTGCCAAAGCTCATAGCTACCTGTGTATTTTACCTTCAGTTAGAGCAGGTGGAGGCTCAGAGCTGATGCTCCCAGGGACTGAAAAGGCATAGGCACTGTTGATGTTGACCAAGGGAAGTGGACTCTCTGGGTAGCATTGCCTCAGGATCTGAAGCATGACTGAGATGACGGGCTCCATGCTCTTGTTGTCGAGGCAATTCTGAGCAAAGGGAAGATGATATCAGGCATGGACATCTGCCTACAGACCCCTCACTGTAATATGATTTCAGGTGGTGAATCACACACAGGCTAAATGGGCAGAAGTTATTAAATGCCTAGTTTGACCATTCTAATGTAGAATTTTGTATAATGTAGCATCTGTTTTTTTTTCCTCACACTGCTCATGTAGTACTGTGAAAATAGACTTAAAATTATTTCAAGGGATGCTGCCCTTAAGGCAGGACACTGCCCCGGATGGTTATGGAAGGTGGGACCTTCCTCCAGCCATCCATGCATCATTGTGAATTATTTCCTAAGTTAGAGAATGTGTAGCCAAATTGATGGAAGCTGTGCTTTTCTCTTTTAGCTGTTATCTGAAGAGAAAAATACAAAGGAAAAAGATAAAATAATGAAATCAGAAGGAAGGACTTGGTGAATCCCATGTACCTAAATCAAACAGCATGCCTCATCTCAAAGTCCAGTGTTGATCCCTCTTGGTACCTGCCCAAAGCAATGAAAAATTGGGTTTGCAGATGTAACATTTTGATACTGATGGAACATGACAAGACCCTTCTTTCCAGACACTGTGAAAAATGTAAGAACAAGTTTACTAAATTGAGAGAGAATTCAGTACAGTTCTGTATCTCTTTGGCAAAAACATGACTATTTTCTTCAGTATCTTAGTAAATGTTTCTTTGTGCTGACTTGGTATAGAAATTTGACTAGTATGGACTTCCAGTTTGATACCGCTAAAGGGTGCAGTAAGCTCTAAGAATAACAAGTCATAGCAGTAGCTATAATGAATGTGAAGTCCCACCTTGGGGCATGTGGAAGGATTATGATGATACCACACAATGTTACCCCCCAGACCCACATTATGAATAGCTGCACACACAGAGAATATGGAAGAAAAATATCTTGATAATCGTTTATCCGTGAATTCAAGCTACCCAAATAACTTCAAAATATAAGAAAGCCAACATTCCAAACAGAAATGTCTTAATACAATCAAGAATTCCATTTTCCATTCAGTGTGGTTCCAAGGTAATAGAAATTTCTAGATCCATTTGTCACCATGCCGCTAGTGAAAATAGATAAATGCCTGGCAGGATTGGGATGTTAGAAGTCATCTTTAGGTTCAGAAAAATCACATAAGAATCTGAAAGTAGATATTAGAAGGTCACTGCTACTCAGAGAGGAGTCCTAGTAATGATCCTCATAATAATGAAGTGAGACATTTTAGTGGGAAAAGATTCCAAATAAGCATAAAGAGTCCTGGGTCCCAGTTCTGCTCCTGAATTAATCAGTGCTGTTAGCATCTCCCACCTGAGCTCCTGCAAATAGTGCTACTTTCCCCTGCATCTTCCTAACTCTCCTTCCTTCCCTTCTTCCCCTCCGATAATCTCCTCTCAAAAACAAAAAAGTTCCTTTAAAAGCATAAATCAGTTTAATAGGAACAGAGTTTCAGTTTTGCAAGATGAAAAGTGTTCTGGAGATGGATGAGTGCAGCTGTACAACAGTGTACTTAATGCTGTGAAACTGTACACTTAAAAACAGTTCACATGGTAAATTTCATGTCATATGTATCTTACTACAGCTACAAAACCGTTTTTTGGCAATTCTAAGGATTGAAGCCAGGGCCTCATGCCAAGCAAGAGCTCTGCCCCTGAGCTACATCCCTAGTCCCTAATTGTTTTTAATTTAAAAGCCAGGTCTCTCCCTTAATTAAACCTGATAGAAATAAAATCCAAATTCCTTCTCATGGAGTAGAAAACTATATATTCTGGTGTTGTGGTTTAGATGAAAGATGTCCCCCAAAAGTTCAATATATGAAAGTATTCAAAGGCTAAAGTGAAATTATTGGGCTGTGAATTAATCCCCTGATAGGGATTAACTGGCAACAGTGGGCTGGGAGGCTGTGGCTGGAGGAGGTGGGTCATTGGAGGGCGTGTCTTTGGGGTATATATTTTGTACCTGGAGTGGAGTTTCTCTCTCTACTTCCTGGAGTCATACACTGACCTCTGCCACACTCTTCCACCATGATATTCAGCCTCACCTGAAGAATGGAGCCAGCCTCCTACGGACTAAGACCTCTGGAACCGTGAGCCCCTAAATAAACCTTTCCTCCTAAAGTTGTTCTCGTCGAGTGTTTAGGTCACAGGAATGGAAAGGCTGACTAACGCATCTTGCCTGTCTGTCTCTCTAACTTACGCCTTCTTCTTCTTTGTGTGTGATAGAAATAAAACCCAAATTTCTTCCCACATTTCAGGAATCTCTAAATGCTGACCCTGCCTCTGATTCTAACTTCACTTCATTTCCTCCCCCTTATTCAGCAGGCTTCTGCGAAACCAGCTGCTCTGTATCTTGAGTTCCCTCCATGTCTGCCCCATCACCCTATTTAAAGGCCTTTGCATTGCTTATATCTTCCTTCCCTGGAACCTGAAGCCCTTCAGACCATCATAACCATGGTGTTTTCTTGTCACTCAAGTTTCAAGTCAAAAGACTTATGCTCTGACCCCAGCCTGGTGTAGTCCCTATTTGTCCTCTCTTTCCAGTCTCCTTGAACAATTTTGGCTCGGAGCAAATGTAGTGCTCCAATTTAGGAATGTCTTCCATGGAAACACTCTTGATCTGGGACCTTCTGGTTCATTCTCCCCTAGGTCTTTTCTTATGCTTTACCCTCCAAAATGTACAGTTCTCCCACACTAGATCTACACTGCTTCTCCCTCCATCTGTACCAAAAGGCTGCCCCCTCTGCTTCCCTGAACAGTGCCCAAACCAAAAGGTGTTCTCCTGACCTGACTCAAATGGGATTCCTTCTTGAAGCCCTTTCTGGTCAGTCAAGATGAACATCTACTCACTTCCTATACTGCCATCATCCTAAACTCCTCCCCACCATAGGATGTAAGTTCGCTGAGGGAGATGGGCCCTCTATCACCTTCATCTTTGAGCCCCCTATATAACCTCAGCCCCAACACCCTTCATAAAGTAGAACTCAGGAAACTACATAAAAAGTAAATGTTCTTGGACCATCTGATCTCCAAGGTATGTAGCTCCTGATTCCAAGTTGGTAACATTCCCATTAGGACTTACTCCTTTCAGAGACCACATGAGTAGCTGGTCCTGCCTGACAACATGGATCCTGATGCATCAAGGCTTGGCTGGCCAATCTTTCTGGGGAAATAGCAGCAGCTACATCTCTTATGAGGCAATATCATTGCTACTTCTAGTGGTTCTCAAGGTGCAATACCCAGAGAAATAGTGTTGGACTCACCTGAGTACTTGGGAGAAATGCAGAATCTTGTGCAGACCTCTGATTAGCCAAATAAGAAGCCCTGGGGATGGGGCTCTAGAAATCTGTTTAAACCTCAGGGTGATTCTAATGCCCGTCAAGTTTGAGAATCATCACATTCAACTTTTTAACTCTCCTAAACTGTTGTGGCTCTAAAGAGCTGTCCCTCTATTTGATTATTTCATACAGGTTCATTCCTTCTGTGATTATCTATTTCTCCAAATGGATAATGATCTCATACTGTTTCAGAGCAACCCTGTATGGGTTTTTTTTTTCTTTTAATCTTATATTAAATTATCATCCTCCTTCCTTCTTCATGCAAAATTCCAACAAGATTGTATTATAGTATACAGTGCCCTCCCTGAACTATAGATAATGTCAGCCTTTGAATATGCAGGGGATTTTAGAGTTATGTACAGAAAGGTGACCCAGGAGACAAAGAGGTGGGCTCGTGGAGAGACAGGCACTGCAAGCAGTGGCCTCAACAGAAAGGCAAAGGACAATATAATGGGCAAAGGCTGTGGGAAAGACTAAAAAACAGTTTTTTTCTCTGTTAATTTCCTGCCCAGTAGGCTTATAATTACATCATAAATATCAACAGAAAGAGTATAGGACAGTAGTTTCCAAACTGTGATCCCCAGACCAGCAATGTCATTGTCACTTAGGAATTTGTTACACATGCAAATTATCAGCCCCCCCACTGCCCCAGGCCTCAGATCTTCTGAGTTGGGAACTCTGAGGTTCCGGCCCAGTGAGTTCTCCATGTCACTCTAGTGCATACTCAATTAGGGGAAATGCAAACACAGGGAGCAAAAAGCAGGAGCTCTCAAGTGAAGCCACCAGATTCAAAGCCAGACTCCAACATTTACTGCCTTGCTGAACTTGGATGAATTACTTAATATTTTTCTGCCTCAGGACTGGAGCGGTGGCTTGGTGGTTAATGCGCTTGCCTTGCAAGCATGAGTACACGGGTTCAAACCCCAGCACCCACGTACACAAATAAGTGTCGGAGCAACGAAAGCCATGTGAAAAACTCAATAAAAATTGATTCTCTCTGTCTCTCTCTCTCTCACTGTCCTTCTCTCTTTAATAAAAGAAAATATTTTTCTGCCTCAGTTTCTTCATCTGTACAATGAAGATGATGATAGAGCTTACTTCAAAGGCTTTTTTAAATGTCAAAATTGATGAGTCTGTATAAATTGCTAAGTTAGTCTTGGGCCATAGTAAGAGCTCAATATAAAGCAACTCTTTCCTCCTCCTCCTCCTCTCCCTTTTTCACTTGTGCCACTTTGTTATATCACCACCACCATTATCATCAGCACTTTTCAATAGAGACTGAAACCACGAGATCCAAAGTCCTTGAGTTGACCATCCCATCCGTGACTACTACACATTCCCTAACAGAACAGGCAACAGGGGTGATGGGCTGCTCAAACTCAGGCACAGCTGCCAGGGCATCTGTGCTCAGAGCACTCAGCCCAGGACTGGGAGGCTACTCAACACTGGCTATGTGATTCTTCCAGGGAAGAGTAATGGGCCATTTGGTCTCTAAGCCAAGGCAACATATCTTGCACCTGGAAGGATCATTTTCCAAAACCAGGTGAATGTCAAATGTCAGACTTTGCACATTTCATCTTGGGAGAAAAAAAAAGCATTACTTAAAATGCTAAAAGCATAATAGGGAAGTGGTAAAGGTGGGGAATTCACCCATACATTTTGCACACTCCTCCATGTGCCAGCCTTAGTGTATCATGGCCAATTTATGCAGCACTGTTCCACAGACCCCTCCTGAACTAATTTTTCATACAATGCATGGGCTGAAGAAAACTTGCTATAAAATGCAGATTCTACTTCCTCTCACCTCCAGCTTCCATTCCCAGCAGTAATTGGAGACTGGGAGCTTGTTATAAATGTGCTTCATTGAACAATTGAAGTCTTCGCTGACTACTTGGGGACTTGCTTCTAAGACCCTGCACACATACTTGCAGCCCCTCACAGGCCTGGGTTTCACTTGATGTTTTCTCCACCGCGTTTTTATCATAGATACGTACCTCTGGGATGGTCATCTTCTTCTATTATTTCTCTTGTTTTTTTAGCACAGAACAGAGGAAGCCAATAATGCAGAGGGCAAAGGAAGTGAGTAAAGCACACAGGCCAGAACGGGGACATCTCAGCATCATCAACACAAGGGGACATTTCAAAAGACTAAAAGAGATTAGAGACTTGGGGGACTACAAGTTTACCAAGCACACAGAAGCTTGGAAAAATTCAAAGCTCCACTTCATCTAGAAAAGCAAAGTAAAATGCAGCTATTTCATGACTGAGAAGCTCTGAAAGCTGTAATGATGGAGAGCAACCCAGAGGTGATAGAACATAGAAAATTAGACACTGGTTTGCAGCACAGCATTATGTTTTGTTTAGGAGGGAGAAGCCACTTTTAAACAGGAATAGTCTGAAAATTCCAGTACTCTCATTGGCTACATTACTACCTCTGGATATACTCAGGTAGAGAAAACCTGGAGGGGCCTAAAGAGGAGCAATGAGTGCAGAAGCTGGTGAAAAGGAAGATGCCAGGGTAGCCAACACCTGTGAAGGTGCAGATGATGGATATTTGGGATTCTTATTCAACAATAAGAGCGGGTCTAAATCAGTCCAAGTGTAAGGAATTCACTACTTCGATTGGAATTCAGGTAACCCTGGACCTCATATTTCACTGGGGTGCAGATGATCAGGTCCTTCTAAAGAACACCTCCTCCCTCCACCTATGAGGATGACACAGAACAGTAAGAAATTATCCTCCTTATGGGATTCTTTGCTTGCTTAATGTCTGTCTCCTGCCAGGATCTTAGGCCTACATGATCAGGAGTCTAGTCTGTTGTATTTAGCACTAGATTCCCAGGACAATTCTTCCAATAATTGCTCACAATTGAGAAGCAGTTAAAATATGCCAAGCACTCTTCTGAGTACATTAACTTATTTACTTCACACAAAAACCTAGATGCTTTTATTTCCACATTTTTTGAGGAAAGAATTTGAAGTATAGAGAAGTTACTCAACTTTCCCAACATTGCACAGTGGTAAGGGCAGAGGCTGGGATCTGAACCCAGGTACACTAACTCTAGAGTCCACACGACATCATTCAGTACCTCTAGTAGTGTGAACTCAGTAGATAATTATGGAATAAATGAATCAATGCATGAGTGAATGACAGAATTCAACCCTCAGGAATCACCCAATTGTCATCTGACCCCAGAGTGAAACCCAACACCAGCTACCTGTGTGATGCTGAAGAGAGTCTCCATGCCCTGGGCTGCCAGGAAGGCCTCCCTGCCAGACCGGAAGGCAGCAATGTGCTTGAGGCACAGCAGAAGCCCCTGACGGATCATCAAAAAAGTGTTGGCCTTGTCATGGCTGTGCCAGTCCTGATGCAGTCTGAGCAAGCTGGTGATGTAGCCTCTGTTCACTGCCCTGCGGCTGTTAGACTCTGACAACAAAGGGAAAAGGCAATGTCAATCATAGGCTCTGCAGAGGTGCACCTGCCCGAGAACATCCCAGTGTGTCTCCCACGGTCATCTATCCCACATGTATCTATCAAGTTTCATGACCAGAGGTCCACAAGGTGTCATGTGCACTATAGAGTTAGGGTACCTGGGTTCAGACCCCAGCCTCTGCTCTTTTTGCTGCATATAAAACTGGCAGATATCTCCTTACCCAAGTAGTCAAACTCAACACACCAATAAGGGGGAAGAGTTGTGATGCGTCCCCTAGTACGATGCATGGAGAAAGACATAAAATCATTTCCATAGTATTCCTACCCCAATCACATAACCTGGATGAAGTCATGAGAAAAATCAGCAAACCCAGAATAAGGAATGTGCTATAAAATATCTGACATATTCTTCACAAATGTCAAAATCGTAAAAGGAGAAAAAAGTTTTGAGTAATTGGGGTGAAAGAAAACTAAAAAATAAACAACACCCACATATAATAAAGAACTTAGATCCTGGACCAGAAAATAATTTTTCTTTTTGCTACAAAAGGCATCAGTGGAGCAACAGGTAAAATTCAAATAAGGTCTGCAGATGATGTGCTAGTATTACATCAGTGTTACTTTTCAGATTTTGATGAGCTGTGGTTATGGAAGAGAATATCCTTGTTTTTAGGAAGGTCACAAGTGCCATTTGTGAATGCTGTAAATTATTCTCAGTGAAGAAAATGGTATGGGGAGGGAAGAGGAAGAGGGAGAGGAGAGAGAAAGCACCTTCCATTGCATTTCTAGATTCTTGTTCTCTGCTGAATCTTAGTGGACCTAGAATATTGTTCTTTGGGTTAAGCAAACTACAAGGTTAGGTGGGGAAGGAGAAGACCGCATGAGACATTTGAAAGGCCATCAGATATAGACGATGCATCAAGGTGTTTTTCTTAGAGAAGGGAAGCCAATCAATGGGCAACCAAGGGGGTCATAAATTTGTTTGGTACTGTTGCTGTCCCAGCATCCATTTTTTGGTTGAAACTCCACCAGCTGTAACACATCACCTGTAGCATGGTGAAAACTCCCTATCCAGGCATTGAGATGATCTACTTGATCCCCAACTGTGAAATCCAAACACATCCCACAGCTGCCAGCGAGGATGAAATCTACAGCCAACATCAGTCATGTACGTAAGTTTCCCCTCCATGCATGCTTTCTTTAAACTAGCTGACCCACAGCCTGCAGAACAGCCTGAGGGATAACACCAAGGACCTCACAAAGGCCTGGTCCTCAGTCCTAGCTCCCCCCACACATTGCTTGACAAAGTCCACCCTGCCTCCACACTTCTCATCAGCTCTTGTGAGTCCCCTTCTTCTCTCTGAGATCTGTAACCAATAAAATGCTACATCATTTCAGCCTCCTACCTGATCTACACACTGAATCTCACCTGTCCTGTGTCAGGGCTATCCTACAGAGAGGATGGGCTGGCTCGTGGCTGCTCTCAGCAGAGTAACCTCAAGATCAAATTAGAAATCAAAATTCATTGTGTTTATAATTATGTAAAAAGGCACCCAAATGCTACATATAAATAGAATGCTCTAATTTAAAAAAAAAAGACTAAAGTTTTTAAAAAGAAAGAAATAGGAACAGAAGAGTTTGGCTTCGACCAGAAAAGGAATTGCACACAGAGACGATTCATCACAAAGATGGACGCTGTGTGGCAGTGAGACCCAGAACAGAAAACATTCAGGCAGGAGGTGTAAGTTCAGGTAGAGGATTTAAATCCACCCTGTGGAGCTGCAACAGACCTTTCAAGGTTCCCTTCACCTCTTCCATACCATGAGTTCTCTATGTCATCTCAACATGCCTGGTTGAGACCTGGTTGAAATTGTCTTATGGACATAATTTTTTCAAGACATGGTTGAAATTCTCTTTGAAGAAACATGGGTACAGAAACAGCCCAAGTTACTTTTCAGATTACCATCTGTGGGCTGCAGGGTTTTTGGATGAATCTGTACCACTCCAGACCTACCGGGGTATGCCTGGGCACCTGAGCTCTCCGAAATGAAGTGCACTACAGCCCTCAAACCCACTGAATCTCAGCCACATGTACCCAAATCCTGCAGCTCTACGGTTTCACTGCTGCATCTCCCTATCATCTGAACCATTCACACTGGTTTATGAGATAATACGTGTGTATGGCCAAGTATGTGTGAGGGAGAACCCCTGAGCTGCAATCAGATAAGCTAAAATTCAGCTCAACATCAGATTTTTCTCAAAGACCTTGGAAGTCAGCATGAGTATAAAAAAAAATAGCATAGAAATTCAATGCCTTATTCCCAGGGGATTTTCTCATAATGCTAATGGAAATTTTTGCTTGTTTATCAAATACTAAATTGTCAGGCTTCACTGAGCCTCACTGAGATTTTTGACCCATTTGTGGAGCTGATTCTACTTTTTTTTTTCTTTTACATCTCATTCAGCCATGACTCTGAACTAAGAGTGATGAGCTTTATACACCAAGGGATGTGTTTGTGGAAGGTTTAAATCGCCTTCATTACCTCCTTTAATGAATTATTCTTTTGTATCAAAAATATTTCTCTCCTTGGCTGGTCCCAGCCACAAAGCTCTAGAGTTCTTTACTGCCTAAATGAGGTTCCAGCCTCTCCAATATCTGATGTTTAAAAGAAAATTGAGGATTAAATAGGAGGTATTAAAGGAAAGTATCGCCTTCTTGAAAAGATGCCAGACTGGCAAACTGCACGCATGGGCCCTTTGAGCAGTTCAAGGTTAAGGACTTTTTTCTTTTATCTGTTTCAAGAATACGAGACTGATTCTGTGTTATCCTAACGACCTTCATGACTTTTTTTTTTTTTTGCCAGGGGAAGGGGATAATGAAAACAAAATCATTAATTGTCTGAGAGAAAAATCCCTTATCAAATCCCAGTGATTTTACTCACGGTTTTCCTGTTAATCCCCAACACGCTGTCATGTTTAGTAACGTCTGAAGCAGCTAACCCCTTTTCCTGCCTGTCCCCACATGAGTCAATCTTTCTCTGAAGAAGTTTTGCAAAAGTCAATACATATCTAACACCCAACAAGAGGAGATCCATCAAACTGAGGAACAGCGTGTGGAGAAGAGCCAAAGAATGAAATGAGGGTCACTGGGATCAGCAACTTAGAGGAGTTCTAGAAGATCTGAGAAGAAAGTACTGCTTCTCAAAGCAAGGGGAAACATCAAGGGGGAAATCTCAGGTTTCAAATACTGTTCCAGGTGAGCTCAGAGTTGGGGAATAGAAGTGGGAGCTCCAAGTCCCCACGCCTCCTCAGATACTGAAGTCTAGTTACGTCAACGGCTTCCTCCTAAGCTTTTCTTGGGGGAAAAAATTAATTCCTGTTGTGTGTGTATACATATTCTTAATTTCTGAAGTAGACTGGTGTCTTAAACTGGTTGGAAGATGATGAATGGACAGAAAGGGGTTCTGAGACCTATTTATTTATTTATTTAGAGAGTTAATTTTATTTTTTCATCTGGTTTTTTGTTTTTATTCCACTTACTTGTGTATGTGGTGCTAGGGATGGAACTCAGGTCCTCACACCTGCCAGGCAAGTGCTTTACCTCTGAGTCACCTCTCCAGCCCAAGTCTTTAATTTTAACACTGATCCAACCTCCAATGCACCCTTCCTGCTTCCTGGGTGCCCTGTGACTCCACTGTTCACTCTCTGCCAGTCTACTGCTAGGGATCGACTTTGTCCCGTTTTTCTTTGGCAGATCCATAAACAATAGAGAATTTATCTTTCACCACGCTTCCAATTCACCATTTTATATTCAACTTATCTCTCTGGGCTATGTGTTCCCAGAGCCTCTTTAGAGCTAATACTCAGTCTGAGATATGGTCTAATTATATCATTATTTTTACCCCAAGTATTTCTTAACTGAAATTCAAATGTCCTTTTGTGCAGACCCCTACACACAGAGAGAGAGAGAGACTTTTACACTCAGAAAAAAATAAAAAACAAAAAAACAAGAACATCATATGCCAAAATATCAGTGGTATTTGATGGGAAAGGGATGAGTATTGTGATTTTATTGACTTATTTAAAGTTTTCTGAGTTTTCTGTAGTTTTTATTCCCCGCGTATCCTATAATACAGTTTGAAAGCCAGAAGGAAGAATGTGCAAGCCTTTGACTGTAGTTACAAATTAGTGGTCCATAGACATTTGGCGGGGCCATGTTGTCCATGCTTATGTCAGCTTGGTTGCCATGGCAACCAACTCACCATTCTGTCTTAACCCACCTCCTTCAAAAGTGAATTACCTGCCTAGCCCCTAAAGGCACTGGAAAGCAGAACCATCTTTATGAAGATATTTGTCTTCTAAACAGGAAAGCCTAAAAACCTTCAAGACCCAAAAGATTGAATTTCTCCTGGGAAATCTGGGGCCCCATGACACTTGGTGGGGAGAAATGCTTGGTGTCCCATATCATTACACCTGCAAGAATCTCAGAAGTAAAGGAAATTGCCATTGTTTTTTCTTTTTTTCCCATATCTAGAAATTGCATCATTCCCTTTGAAGTGACATCCTTCAGCCAAGGAAATGTGGGCACCTGAAGCAGAGGAATGGATTGGATGCTAACAGCCACATTCCAGGAAGGAGATGTATAAAGTAGTACAGACCTCTACTCTCATCTTCATCATCTGTGTGTGCCCTTCCCTGCCCCAATGGTCCTGATCTGTGGCTTCCTGCCACTATCTTTCTTAAGTCCTTACCTGTGACCAGGGGCACCAGAAGAGTCCAGTAACCTGAAGCATGTTGCTTCGCAGTTCTATTACCATCTTTATCTAAAAATGAAGCTAATTATATGCCTTTCTTATGGGGTTGTTGAGAGAATTAAATATATATATATATATATATATATATATATATGTATATATATATATGTATGTGTATGTGTTGAGAGAATTAAATATCATATATATAATAACTCAGTGCTCAGCACATACTAAGCACTCAATCTCTGTTGCCTGTTGCCTAAATTTATCTTCATCATGATGATCAGCACCATCTATTTATGATTCTAACATCCCATCTATCATCATGCACAATAAAGTGCCATAGCTCAGGATATGGATACATTCTTTTCAACACCCACGTGAAAGAATGGGAA
Source organism: Aplodontia rufa (assembly GCA_004027875.1). Lineage (NCBI taxonomy): Eukaryota > Metazoa > Chordata > Mammalia > Rodentia > Aplodontiidae > Aplodontia > Aplodontia rufa. Next base: position 67,873 of record PVKS010005208.1, read on the forward strand.
CTTTGAGTTCCTACAGCTGTTGATTTGAATTCGAGGTCTAAAATTTACTAGCTATGTAACCTTGATTAAATTACTTAATTCTGTACTTTGAATGTGTGCCCTCCAAAATTCAGATATGGCCAATGTGACAGTATTAGCAGATGGGGCCTTCAGGAGGTTTTGAGGCCCCAAAATCTCCTCCTTGTGAATGGGGTCAAGGTCTTTAGAAAAGAGGAGGCCCACAGCATTCTGCTTGCTTGCCCTTCTTCCATGTGAGAGAGGAAACAGCAAGAAGGCTCACCAGACACCAAATGCCAGCACCTTAACCTTGGACTTCTAAGCCTTCAGAACTGTGAGAAATAAATTTCTATTCATTATAAATTACTCAATCTTAGGAATTCTTTTACATTACAGAATGGACAACATCATTTGGCCATTCTCAACTGTATTTCCATCTTCTGTAAATATTAAAAGCAATGCAGAAAGATAATTAAAGCATTTGCCTTATGAGTTCATTATAAGGATCCAGTGCATAGCACAGCACCTGGCATAAACTACGTACTCAATAAATGATAGTTCCTTTCCCTATGAGGATGACATCCAAATCTCAAAGACTTTTCACCAGTGAAAATACCCCAAGGAAAAGTTTCAAAGAAAATAAACTTTATAATCATCTATTGCTGCCTAGCTGTTCGATATGGGCCCCCAGCCCCTGTGCACCAGCAATGAGGATGACATCACAGGCACCCTCGCAGGCCACACTACCATCGTAGACCTTTGAACTTTTCCTCTCTGGGCCAATTTGCTTGCATTGGGTCCCAATACCCTAAAGCCTTCTTAGGAGCCTGGTTAATCCTCTATGATATGCTTGGTTGATAAGTATTTAAACTTAACCACCCTTGCTTTGATAAGACATATTTGCTTAAGAACATAAACAGTAATTTGAGGTCCTCTGTCATTACTGAGGACAGAAATCATCTTCAATTACATAGTGTATTGTGACATATACTATCCTAAGAAATTTTTGCCAGAGGAAATTAAATAACTTTATCATTTGTTTGGGAATATCCTAAATATCCATTTGCCTGAACAACTGAGAATTCAACTTGTTCTTTTCAGAATAGAAGTCCCCTTCTCAGAACAGAAAACCACTCAGCCAGGCTCACCAAACTCCCAATTACCCTCCAAGGTTTTCTTTCAACCCCTCTCCTTGCCGTATCCACCAATCCTGAACAGTCATATCACCAATATGTGTGTGATTTCCATCAGGACTTCACATTGAAGGAGTCACTCTGAACTCCAGCACCCAAACCATATTGCAAGCATCCTAGAACTTCCTAAGACTCAAGGTTAGGATCCCTCACTCACCTTTGCAACAGATGATTCTGACAATCTTCTCAAGGAGTCAGTTTAGAAGATTTTTCTGGACAAAGCAGCCTTTTACCAAGGCTTCAAAATCACATTACTCGAACAAGCAGCTGCCCACTTTGCCATTGCAATGCCAATTACAACCGCAAGGGTTCATTGAGCGAATGTTTCCTATGTGACCAGCACCAGGCTCTATCATTTTACATGGATCACCTCATTTGTCTCGTGGAAGTCCTTTGAGATAAGCACTGTTTTTCTCCTTAAACAAATGAAGATGCAGAGAGCTAGAGAAGTTAAACAACTTAAGTTCACAAAGCTTATGAATGGCATCTTTAGGATTCACATGGAATCACCTACCTGACTCTGAAACCGACATCCCATGTAATCCCCAAAACCCTGGATTCAGGTTAGCATAATTTACAATTTGGGGTACCCAGACACAGAATATAGCCCAGAGTCAGGCTCAGAACATGAGTACGGAGAGATGCAATCACCCTTCACCCTCTACCTCTCCAAGGAGCTGCAGAGGTGGGGTTGCACACAAAGGAAGAGCAACAGGAGATGTACTAATGTGTGTATATATACATATATGTGTATATATAAAAAACTAATCCTAATGCCAACAGTAATAGAAATTGTACTCGATTGTCATAGCTCAAACAAGAATGATAATATTGAATTAGTTTACAGGTATTCCTTTCCCTTTCTAAAGTAGATATGTTTCAGTAAATTTGGCTATAAACAAATGTTGGTTTCAAGCAAATCTTGTTTTTCCACTGAATGCCTTTATAAAATTAAAACCAGTTTTCCTAAACTGCAGACATAGTGGCTCAGATGGGTAAGAAACTACACAACATACCATGATTTTAAATCGAGACTCATCTACTTAAAAAAACAAAATCAGCTCCATCTAGTAACTTCCCGTGGATATATTCCCCAACCAGAGAAATTTCTCCACTCTCAGGAAAGCCTCGGAATACGCATCTTCCTTTTTCTCCACACATCTCTGCTGTCCTGTCCCATGTGTGCACACTATCCAGTGAAGGCCTGGGCAGTGATGCTCCACTTATAAAGAAAGATGGGAGGGCTGGAGCAGTGGCTCAGTGGTTTCAGCACTTGCCTCGCATGCACAGGGATGCGGGTTCAAACCCCAGCACCATGTACACAATGAAGTGTCCAAGCAATGAAAGGCACATGAAAAACTAAATAAAATTGATTCTTTCTCTTTCTCACTGTCCCTCTAAGAGAGAGAGAGAGAGAAGAGAGAGAAGGACAGGAGACTCCAAACACCTCCAATTCAACATTCTATAGCCATATCCTGAATCAATCTCGTATCACATTTCATCATTCTAAGATACCTTTTTCCACATTTCCTTCCAAATTTAAGGTGCTCACCAATCACCACCAAGGTGGCGTTTCTCTTGTAGTTGACATGCATTTTCTTCATCTTCATGGTGCAAAATAATTTCTGCACATTACAGCTGCTACGTTGAAAATTCTCTAAAATGAGTTGATTCTCAACAACAGGTAGTCACTTAAAAAGGTAACTCTGCATATGTAAATGAACAGAGAGGGCTTTGTTCTGAGAGTCAGATCTGGCTGCTGCTAGCAGATAGTAGGTTACAAGCTAACAGGGTGCTCACACACCCAAACCCGAGATGCCACCATTAATCCATGCAACAAACATTTATTTAGCATTTCTGATGGGCCAGTATGTGACAGTCACTGTTGTTCGCACTGAAAATGAAATAAAAGAGACAAAGTCTCAGCTCTTATGGGGCTCACATGCCCATGAAGGTGTTGGGAGGATTCTGACGCCCAATAGGCAAACAGAAGCTAAGAAAAATAAATAAGGCAATTTCAGACAGTGACAAGCAAAAATAAAAGTGATGCTGAAGTGACCAGATGGGTCAGCTATTTTAGATTGAGCGGTCAGGCAAGGCCCTTTGAAGGTAGAGCCTTTGTATTGAGAGCTGCATAATAGGAAGGAGTCAAAATGCAGAGATCTGGAGACAGGAAAATCTTGCCATTCTCGCCAGCTCCAGGGCACAGCAATGATGGAAAGACCAACATTTGATGAGTACAAATAACATTAAAAGTTGGGGAGCTAAAGCAAGGTGATGAAAGTGAGATTACTGAAAAGGTGGGCTTTTTATTTATTTTTTTTTTTTATTTGAAGACAAGGTCTTCCTAAATTGCCCAGGCTGTCCTTGACCTTTGTTCCTCTTGCCTTAGTCTTCTGAGTAGCTGAGATCCAGGTGTGCAGTACAGCACCCAGCTGGACTCCTTGATGTTTCCCTTCTCTCTCCATCACCTACGCTGCACCAGCAATGGCCCCCTCTTGGGCCCCTGCCTCCATTCTCTCCTCCACTGCACAGTGTATTTCACTAAAACACAACTTGGAAACCTCAGCCCCTACTCAAAGTAACTTAATGGCTCCAGGGAAATCAGGAAGGCCTGGGGTGCCACTAGGGGTCTGGTGTTAGCTCTGTGTCTTGTCATATATGGGAAGGGTTTGCCATACTATGTCCCTGGGGTGAGGGGAAGGGGCTAAGGAAGAGGCTGGGTGGGTTCTTTGGCCCCCACTACTGTCACCAGAACAGCATCACTGACATCCATGTCAATGCAGTGAATCTGCAAAGGATTTATTTATTTAAAATGTTTGAAACCCTCTGGAATGAAATGAAGGGATGATGTTTGTCCCCTTATCCCAAGTGCGTATCCCTCGATCTTGGGCCAGGCGCCTAGCTCTGAGCACAAAGTCGTCTCTGTTTATCGCCGCTTTCTCCCACCACTGGCTCGGGGCTGGATACTGTTTGCTGCAGCGAGCTACCCTGAGCATTGCAGGGTGTTTGGCAGCAACCTGGCCTTTACTCAGTAGATGCCAGGAGCACCTCTGTCACAGATGGACAACCAAAAATGTCCCCAGATCTCATTAGGTATTCCCTTGGGGGAAAAATCACTGAAGTTGAAAACCACTGCTATAGAATAAATGTTTACCTGTCTTGCAGGACTTTGCTGGGGATTAAATGCGATTATACATGAAAAGGTGCCTTGTAACCTGCTATTTTTAGAAGATCGTAGGAAGCATCTTCATATAAATAAATAATTGTCCAGTCGATCCTGAATGCAATGGGAAGGCACTGTGTACCTTCAGGGCTATGAGATGTTTATCTTTTTGTCTGTCTCTTTAAATCTTTGTGATACTTTATCTTTGTCAATCCATAGACAGTCATCAATTATGTCGGGTTGATACAAGTTCTAAAATCTAAACGCTTACAACTCAGCAGCCCCGGATATTAACCCCTTGTTTGCTAGAAAGAAAACAAAATGAGCTCCCGTGGACCAAATGATCAGGGCCAAATCTGAATACCTTTGCTTATTTATTTGTTCCTTTGTTCATTCGGATAACTTGCTCTGAGCGCCTGCTGTTTAAAGCACATTAGACTAAATGGCTTAAGAAATACGAATTAATGGGACAGAGTCCCAGGACTGAGGCTCACACAGTCTAAAATGGGGTCAGTGAACTGCCCACAGCTTGTTTTTATAAAGTTTTGTGGGAACACAGCCACACTCACACCTTTATGTGTTGTCTGTAGCTGCTTTTGCCCTCAGAGGGCAGAGTGGAATAGTTGTAACAGAAATTGTGTGGCCCACAAACCCTGAAGTAGTTACTATTTGGCCATTTCAGAGAAAAACCTCCAAGAGGGAGATAGACACTGAGAACAAACAGATGTCATTAGCACACAGGGGAGATCTTGGGAGACTAATTTAAACTTCAACAGACTTCATGCCCTTGTATCATCAGCTCCTAAATTTTCCAGGATTTCCCAAGTGGTGGCAATAGTCACATAAGAGTTGATCTTCATAACATCAGCACAACACTCCCACTTTACATATGTCAGCTTGTTGAGATGCTACTGATTATCTCTGAAAGGGACCATTTTTCCCCCCATGGCCACAACCTGACACCATGTAATTTCATAAGGCTGAAGGTAATTTCTGTGCTCCTACTGTTGTCTACTATCTCTTGCCATGCAGACTGTAAGGCGTTTAAGCTGATAGTAAATACACATCACCTTCAAATAGGACCCTGAGCCTCCTTGGATACTTATGACCTGTTGTCAAAGGAATACCAGGATCCAAACCTATAGGCAGATAACCAGACAAGAGTGAAGCCCATGAGGTAGAGTCAGGTCCAAACAGGATCACTTGCTTGTAAAACAGTATCCTTCACAGGTTTAAGAACCAGCATTGGTTACAAGTACATGCCAATGGTATGCTTTGTGTCCAGCAGGAAAACTTAACACCACCACACATAGATCTGTTGGCCCCAGTGTGGGCGTCTCTGGACACTTTAACTGTCTTGGGAAGGTACATCACCATCCCGTTCTTGCTCTCTACCAGCCAGAATGCTCCCCACTGGAACCCAACCCTCCTCACTCAATTAAGTTCAGTTCAACTAGGGCTGGAGCGGTGGCTCGGCAGTTACAGCACTTGCCCGGCATGCGCAAGTACACGGGTTCAAACCCCAGCACTCACATATAGAGCAATGAAAGCCATGTGAAAAACTCAGTAAAAGTTGATTCTCTCTGTCTCTCTCTCTCTCTCACTGTCCTTCTCTCTTTAAAAAAAAAAAAATTCTGTTCAACTGTTTAATTAGGCCCATTAACCCCTAGAATCTCCCAAATTGCTCAACTAGTGCTTGAATATGAACACAACACTCTGGATCTTTCTCTAGGCCAAACTTCACTAGTTCTTTCTTAGCACCATTATATAGTAAAATACAACATACTTTTCAAACCACCCCAAGGAATGTCAACCTGTTTTTAAATCGTAATCCCAAATAACAGACTGAGCTCTAGAAGGATCCCTTGAGAATATGCATTTCAGAAGTTTTCAAGCTTGATTTATTCTAGCCCTTTTGGAGCTTCTGTGGATGTTTCTCAATGTCTATCAAGAGCCACAAAAAGAGGAAGGAGGCTAGAGAAGGACCAAACTGTCATTAATTGGGGTCTCCTGCCTATATTCATATTGTATCTGCTTTCTATGTGTCTCATTTCCACATAGGACTCCATATTTAAAAAAAATAAAGTTCTCAAAAATAAAGTTTATCAAAAATTAAAGAATTTTCAGCCTCCTCATCTTGTGCAACCCCCCCACTCATAGAAAGCCTTACTGAAGTCAAATGCAATAATAAATTTCTAAAGCTATACAATCAACCAGTGGCTAAACCCAGAGCCCAGCATTACTGATTCCATGTGGAGGTGAAAATAATCTTTGAAACAGGAAGATTTCCTGCTTTAGAGATGATGGCAACTGAGTTCAAACTTCAGCTCTCTGCTTATAGGTCATTAGCTTCCCCTAATGGCATCTTCCTGGTATGTAAAATAGGGTTAATAACACAATTATCACATAAATGGGGATAATGAAAATTCAATGACATATTGTATGCAAAGTGCCCAGCAAGTGCTGATGCTTCATAACAATAGTTACAATCACTATTCATTACAGGTACACTAACTAGTAAACAGTATTCTTTTCCCACTTTCCACCCTCCTTCCCACCATACTGAGGGTTGGCAGTTATTCATGAAAATAACATAGAATGGGATGAAGGATTCCCAGAGGTAGGCAGAAAGGCATTGTCCTTTGGTTGAAAGATAACAACCAAGGAAGATAACAAGTTGTTACAGGGTAAGGAGTTGAGAAACATAACTATAAGACTTGCTACTTTTAACCAGAAGTAACCCTACAAAGCTTCTCCGGATAGTCCCAGCCAACTATGATTCCTTCCCAAACATGCTAACATCACTGGGAACACAACAAATTCTATCAGCTGTTCTACCCCGGGGCTCCACTCACCCTGCCTCCTCCCAACTTCTTTAAATGATGACTGAGCAAATGCCTCTGAGACCATCTTCACCTAATTTCCTTCAAGACATGCAAGCTGCTAACTCTGGGAAGCACAGATAGTGTGGAATAGCAAATATGGCCAAAATTAGATTAAAATAACCTCCTGATAAACAAATTACTCACCAAAAATAAATATTGTATTAGCCTAGCCAAGATAACTAAAAGAACAGCACCACCATATGGCAGAAAGAGGAACCACTGAGGTCTGCAGATTCACTGGGATTAGTTCATCTGACCTACTGGGTCAGAGGGGAAGGAAAGGGAACAGCCTGGGACAGGTTGCATCTTTTCAGCTTAAACTTTTTAAAATTTCTCATGCTCTTATGCAAAAGACATAAATATTTGGCAGAGAGGACTAAACTTTGAGCCAAGAAAAAAAAGGAATGCGCCAAATTGAATGCGGCATGACATGAGTTGTAATCCTTCTCGTTCCTGCTCCCTCCTCTCTCTCACACCATCATTTATCAGCCTCACCTGATGCTCAGCCTCACAGCAGACACTGGCCCATCACACAGCCATGCTGGTGTTTGGGCATCTATCTTTGGGCTCCATTCAAATTTTATATGGAGTGGACGGTGTAATGCTCTTTTCTAACCTAAATGACAGATGATCCCTTCCAAAATAATCCTGCTAATACTTAGAAAGCATTTATTTAGCTTCCTTTCAATGTTTGGTCCTATCTTCTTTGGGCTAAATAAATCTAGCCTCATTAATCTCTTTTTGGTACAGCACAGGGCTAAGCTCCCACGGATCTGGAGACAGGCAGGTAAGCTCTGCAGCCTACTGGCAGTATGAATTACTTAAGCTTTCCAAACTTCAGTTCCCCCACCTGTAAAATGGGGATTAGAATGCTTCCTTGATGAGCTAAATGTATACACAGTGCCTGACATACTAAGAACTCAATAAATGATAGATATTTGTGTTGTCATTTCAAACCAACAGTGTGATGAATATAACTTGCTATGCTGCATTCATACAAAGTCGATCACAGCAGTCTCCCACGGCATGAAAAATGCAAAAATCTATCAATATTATTTGAAACAAATTTTTGGCTCATCACTGAAATATATTGCATACTTTCCCAGAAGTTATAGCGTGAAGAAGAGATATCAAGTCTATAATCACACCACAATTTGATTCTTTCCTAGGATGGCAATTGAGCTGGCCTCTTCTTTAAGGCTCAGTGAAAGCAAATGTAGGAGGCTTAAGTCAGGAAACTGGAATTCTTCTTTAATTAACATTAATGTATTAGCAGCTCCTCTGGGTATGACCCAATATACAGGATGATACATAGTAGGGATCTCAGCCCCTGTGGTGATATATAACCAGGAAGAAGAATATGCATACATACATATATGCAAAAATACATGATCAATGATTACAGTATGGTTAATCCTTTGAAATATAAGTGTCAGGTTCTATGGTAAGATTAAACAGAAAATCAGCACTGGGCAGAGCTGGGGTTGGGTGGTACTCAGAGATCCCTTGACAGAGATATGTGTGCTGAGACCTACGAGCCTGTGTCAACTGGTCATGAAACATTCAAAGTCTCAGAACTCTGAGAGGGTCACTTCCCTTCCCTGATTCTCAGTTTCCTGCTATGAAAAGGAGGATAGGAAGGAAAGATTAATAGTTTCCAGGCTTCTCAGGAGCTCCATGTGTCTGTGAATGTGTCTCACAGGACAATGGGAGGAATCAATGGGAGAAGGATGGACATAGCTCTCTCTACCAAACACTGCACAAGTTAATTCCACTGTGGACATATTCCAAAATACCATGTTGCATACCAAAGATGCATTCATTTTTTTTCCAGTTAAACAATCAATAAAAATATACAACCAAACTTGATTAAATACCACTACAGTAAGAAACTTCAAAGTATTCTGCAGCTCTGATGGATGGCTCCTGGCCCTCATGAGGAAACTAAAGAAGGAAAAGCACTGTGTGGGCAGAATCCTTGGGTCACCATGCTTGCCAAGGCAGGCAGAAGCCACTGAAGGTGAGTGGGCAGGTCATAGGCCACAGGAAGTCACAGAATGTACATGCAGGTACAAAGAAAGTGGTATTGATCCATTGGTGCTTATGCATGGTCACAAAATCAAAGGTCTCACACACAGTGCCAGTCATCCTCAAACATATGGCCATTCTGAAGACTCCTTGGAGCTCCCAGAATTCCTATAAAGACTTGCCTTTGGTGCATTTCAAAAATGGACTCTTCTTTGACATTTGGCAGTAGAGAAACCATCTGACCATCACGCCCTCCAGTCTCTGCATTGATGATTGACAAGCCACAGCATATGACAGTGCAGAACAAGAAGCTATCTGCTTGTGATCAGAGCTTTCTGTACTTTGAAGACCCTTGCTTCCTATACTTCACAGCAGCATCACTGCCCACTGTCCCTGAGAGCCAGCCAGACACAGCATTAACTAGGAGGATCTGTCTCTGCTTCCTGCCAAACCTCCCTCTAGCTCTCTTGCATCCTTTCCTCCCTCCTTTCTTCTCTGCCTCCCTTGCTTTACTAACTCGCTTCCCTCTTTCCAACCCACTCCCCATGCACTAACCTCTGTAAACTTCCAAGATTTCTCTAAATGTTAATTCTTTAGTTGGAAAGTAATCTGAAGTAGACTCATCATTTCCTTATTAAGAGGTAAGCCTGAACCAGAAAGTGTTTTCTTGTTGCAAGACTATGACTTTTACTTCTGGGCAGCAAGGTCAAAGCCAAGATATTATTTGAAGATTCATCCCTGGAGTCAGTACAAATCAGGCAAGTTCCCATTCAAGTGCCATTTACAGGGCTGCAATTTTTCAAAAATGCATTGATGCTTAATGCTTGTGGAAGGAAAGTTAGGCAGCAAAGAGAAAGAGGGAGAGGTGGAGGGGGCAATAAGAAAAGAAGAGGATTGGAGGAAATAGGTAGAGAGGTCACGATAGAGGTAGGTGAGAAAAACAAAGGCAGAATGGAGACAGATAACAAGAGAGACAGAGACAAAAGAGAACATATTGCTTGATTTACTACAGAAAAAAGTTACCTGCAATAGAATTAGCACTATTTCTTAATCAAGATTTTATAAAATTTTTGTAATAAAAAGTTAAGTGGTTTTAGAAAGAATAAAGCACAAAAGGGCAAAGCTTTCAATATAGGAAAATTTAATGTAGAATTTGTATGTGTATGAATGAAAAGAAGAACTGATCAGAAGAAAAAAAGAATGAGGTATGGATTAGACCATTCTAATTCAAAACATAGATACAAAAAAGACTCTTGGACGAGCAATGAGTTTTTAATTTGTAGCACCTCCAAATTGCTGATATATTTGGAAAAGGGGCATAGGACATCCAAGCTAATTTTATCTGCTATTACCCAGAAAGGAAAAGAGATGAGAGATGTCTTTTGGTTCATTTCTCTTTTCCTACCATCCACATATCCTACACTGATTATTCCATTACTTTATAGGGGAGACAGCGAAGCAAAATAATGAGATCTTCCTAATGCAACCAGGGGTTCTTTCCCCTTTCTTCTTGTTACCTTGGAAAAATGGACTCCAAGTCTCCCCAATGCCTCAGTTCTGCTTTTTCTATTACTGGTGGGAATTAACTCCAGTCAGACACAGCTTGATAGGATCTTGGTTAACTCAGCTTTCCAACTCTACCTTAGTGTTTACAGTCACAGGAACACTGACTGCTCCCAATAGTTAATACTTTGTGCTAGCTTTATTTAGACTGGTGAATGTTCTACTTTTGTGTTGCAGTTACAGAGATCTACTGTAGTAGCCAACTTTAATACTAAAAGACAAGCAAATATAAGGACAGAATAATCAGCAGTTAAAAGAAGTATGCCTCTAGAAACAAAAGGTTCACATAAACATTCCCAGATATCAGTGCCAGATGGTGAGGTGTGGGATTTAGATAGAAGCTGACTTCCTGCATTTAAGTTTAACTGGCATGAATTCACTCTGGGATGCAAATTGAAAAACATTCCAAGTTAAGAGTTAACTGTGCATAATATATAGACCATTTAAAGCAATGGGAAAATCTGGGACGTTTTTGTCCTGCAGCAACCCCAACCTACCTAGAGTGGTACTATGTATGCCCAGACCCTCCATTGCCACCCACTATTTTGGATAGGCCAGAAAAATCAAGACTACCCAGTAGGTTGTTACTGCTTCTCTTGGAACCCATGATAGGCTTTGCAATCTAAATGCAGCCTTATTTCCTGCTGAACTCAAATATAATCTCAGAATCCTTCTCCCTGCACACTGGAGTTGCCACTTGGAATGGAACTTACATGCCCTCCTGTCTTAAGACCTTCAACATCCTGAAGAGCCTGTTCCACTCCCAAGTAATTTGCAAATGTTCATAATGATTTTTGACTTTTGATGTTCTCACCTTTTATGAACCTATATGTATTAAGTCAATGATATGAAATTTAAGATCAATTAGGCAAGAGGAACATTTCTATGAAATATCAATAAAGTACCTGGGAAAGGGTCCCTTGGTTCATGCATGCATGCCCAAATGTATTTTGCAAAAGGAAGTAGTTCTGACTCCCAGCAGGGTTGGGAGATGGTTGGTAGTATCTGAAGACAAGTTTTTTTGTTACATCTGGAGGTAATACTGGATCCTGGTAGGCAGAGGCCAGTGATGATGTTAAATAGCCTATAATGCACAGTTAACAGCAAAGAATTATCCGGCTCAAAATGCCAATGGTATCAAGGTGGGAAATCCTGATAGGAATTAAGGCTGAGTATTTAGTGGGAGAATGAATGTTAGCAAGACTCTAAACCAACTCTCTCATGTTATAAATAACCTAAGACCCAGACAAAGTTCTGTATGGACAACTAAGCAGAATTAGCAAATAACTCTGCATCCTTGCAATGGGATCTAAAACTTCTTTTAGATCTGAAGGACAGTAGGCTATCAGTTCCCTCATGGTCTATTAATGTAGGTAAATAGAGATCAGAACTACAATGTTAAGATCATTTGTTGTAGGGATGCATTTTTGGCTTCAGGTATTCCCTTCCTTTATATGTGTTAATATCACAAATCATTCATTTAAGATTTAAGTCAGCAAATATTTACTTTGAGCTCTTTATCATGCTGATACAAATAATGCAATGTCAATAAAGACAGCTCTTTCAAAAGTTTGCAGTCTGCTGGAGAATTGGACAACGGCAACTTCTAATCAGCATAATCAATACTGAGCTAGGTGCATCTACGAGCCTGTAAAAGAGGTGTGTCAAGCCTAGTCCTGGTAATCAGGGAAGGTTTTGTCAAAGGAAGTGATATCTGTGTGCACCTCTGGAGAGAGAGAAGTTAGAAACTTTAAAAGCTGAGCTCCCTAGCAAAACATGAGTAGCTTGCTAAGAATGATCAGTATGTTGGAAGCCTAGCTATATGCAGTCTCACTCAGCCTGAGTCAATCCATACTTGCATTGGCTATTGCTTTATCCTGAGCCAAGGCATCCTATTTCATATCAATTTACCAAGTGTTACATGACTATTTCCAGACTTTTACATTCCATAGGTACATTTTATATCAGAGCATCCAACTCTAGCCGTAAGGGTGGAGGAAGGTAAGTGTAGAAGGTAAAGTGACTTCACTCAGCTCTCAGGCCTTCCTTCCTGTGAAACATCAAGCTTTCCCCTGCAGAGGCTGGGCAAGGGTGCCTCAGCAGAAAGACACTTTTCCCAGGCTGGCCAACTTGGCCATGTTCATCTCCTTTACGTCCTGCAATTCAACACTCCCTCACATTGCTGCATCAAACACCAGGCATTAACTTTGGGGGTGACAGTGAACAGGCATATGATAAGAATCAAAATGTAAAGTTGAAATAAGTTCACCCCACAGATGAGCAGCCTACTCCTGAGATCCCATAGGTACCACTTTCCCATCCCCTCCTATCTCAAGAGCATCATGACCTTCCTTTCTGCACCCCTTCACTCTCTTTACCTCCACTCTACCTGCAGGTCATAAAACTATGGACATACTTGTGTATGGTATCAGAATCCAGTAAACCAAATGAATTCAAACTTCAATTTTTTTTCTTCAGTCTGTAAATGGAAGTGTTATGGTTTGGATCTAAAAATGTTCCCCAAAGAACTCATGTGTTAGGTATTGTAGCAATGTTCAGAGGTGAAAAGACTGAATTAGGAAAGCTATAACCTTGTCAGTGGATAATCCATTTGATGGGTTAATAGTTTTAATGGACTACTGGGTGATTAACTGTAGACAAGTGGGTGTGTGGGTGAGTTGGTCATTGGGGAGGGGGAGTTGCCCTTAGGGATTATACCTTGTCCCTGGACCCTCCCCCATTTCCATCCCTCCTCTCCTGCCCAGCTACACTGAGCTGAGCAGTTTTCCTCTGCCAGATGCTTACACCATGATGTTCTTCCTCACCTCAGGCCCAGAGCAATGGAGTCAGCCAACCATGAACTGAACCTCTGAAACCATGAACCCAAAATAAACTTTTCCTCCTCCAAGTTGTTCTTGTTGGGCAGAGCAAACTAATACAGGAAAAACATCATGTGATTTCATTCTTTCTCTGTGCTTACAGTTGACAGAGCTGCATGGTGGGAAGGGAGAGGGTGTTTTCACTTTTATTATTTATTTATAAGTTTTCACTTTTATTTATTTATTTATAAGTTTTATTAAAGTTTACCTATTACACACAGGCCTCAGGCTCCCTATAGGGAAACAAATATCACAATTGATGCAGCTGGTTTCCAAGATGCCAAATTAAAATAGATGAAGAAATGAGGTGGGGGGAAATCAAAACATTGAGCTAAGACTTCTTCACTCCCCAGTGAATCATGCATTCTATTACATTGCACACATGAAATTGACTCCCAGTGTAATTAGGGCAGGGACCTAGGCATAAAAACATCCTCACAATTACTCAGACCCCAGAGTTCTTCTTTCACAATCATTCAAATAATTGAGGAAAGAGCCAACTTCTTAATATAAATCTGTTATCAATATCTACATTGTCCACGCAATCTCCAGCATCTTACCTGTCCCAAAACAGAGTCAGAGCTGAGTTGAGAAACTGTAAGAATCTGATACCCACCTGGCCATGACATTTTCCTACATTGAGCAATCTCACAGGAATTTAGATTTATTCCAATAATCTTTAAGGGCCGCAGACCCTGCTAAAAGTATCTGGGGAGTCCCCAAGGCCACAACAGACAACACACTCCCTTTAGGGTCAATTATCTTGGTACACTGTGTGTGGACATGTCCACATGGAGAGGTGTTTGTTCTCTCTGAAGTCAAGTATCTGGAAAAGACATACTCTTCTACCTCATCCCAAATACATGGCTCTATTCCCTTAGAGGTAAGAAATGAGCCATGGGAACAAGAGTTCTTTCGCTAAAATCAGAAGGGAGAGAAATAACCACTCTTCAAAAGGAATGCTTACTGGATTTCAGCAATGCTGCCAAAACTTCTGTGGCTGCCCTGGGGAAAGAAAAAGAAAAGTGAAAAGTCAATGTTCAATGTTTTTTTGTTGTTGTTGTTGTTTTTGTTTTTGTTTTTGTTTTTTGTCAGCACATGAATCCCATAGTCAGGGTGTTCATTGCTGCCACCTAACAGCCCCAATTTTAAACAGGTAGCGGGTATTCTATTGATCATACCACTGACCATTAAAGAAGCAGAAATGCAGAAATTGCACAGTGAAGTGTCCATCTTGCAAATGCATCCCAGAGGTCCCCTCTCCTGCTGAAAATTTCCTCCTCTCCCTCTCTTGTCTGCCACCTTCCTCTAACTTCCTTGCATAGCATGCCTTGTTTTTCTGCGGCTCATAGCAGCAGAGTTCTTGTCAGTTTCTTGATTTGTACCTGGAAATATGTGGGGACCCTGGAGGATAGGTTAGGACAGAGTGGGGCAAAAGGCTTAGTGAATGAAGCAGTACAGTGCAAACTTCTTGACACACTCATGTCCCTGGGGACACACAAAAAACACCTACACATTGGAAAGAGAGGCTGTTTCCTTATAATGGAAAATGGTTGTATGGAAGATTTTCCTCCAAATGCATTGCTTTTTTACATGGAGTATTTCACAATCTTTGCAAAAGAGGCAAATGGGAGTGAAAATACCTTTTGGTCCATATCTTAGTGATTCTTCAATATTTTCCCTAAGCCTGGAAGGACACATGAAGACCTACTGAAAGTGGCCCTCAAAACTTCGTATGTTGGAAACCTGATTCACAAATTCATATGCTAATGGTATTAGGAAGTGAGGTCTTTGGGAAGTAATTAAGGTTCGCTGAAGTCATGTGGGTGGGGCCCCCCCATGATGGCATTAGTGTCCTTACAAGAAGAAGAAGAGAGACCTGAGCTGGCACACTTGCACTGTGTGACACCTTCCACCATGTTATAATGCAGTATGAAGGTCCTCACCAGTTGCTGGGAAGAAGTGGGGACCATGCTCTTAGACTTCCTAGCCTCCATAATCATGAGCCAAATAAGCTTCTGTTCTTTATAACTTATTCAGTCTTAGCTATTTTGTTGTAGCAATAGAAAACAACCTATTTGGGAGAGGAAAATTTCACGGGCTTTGAGAGCAACGTAGTGTGTGTGAGTCTAGGAGGGAAAATTCTGTTTGCTTTTTTTTTTTAATAGATACATTCTGTTTGGCCCTAGTAACTTATATTTAAACCTATTAGATAGTGCTCTATTCCCACCATCCCTGAGGATTGGGAAAGCAAGCCAAGGGAACTAGATTGCAAGATTCCAAGTTTACACAGACCTGTGAGCAGAGCTGGAAGCCCAAATCCACGAACACCATACCCACCTCTGCTTCCTCCCCTCCTGCTGTTCTGCAGAATCTCTCAACAGCCCTGCTCTCACCTCTCCCTAGCCAACGGAAAACAATTCTATTTGTGATATGTTATCTAATGTTGAACAACAAATTCAACAGTTAAAAAGATAATGAATAAATAAAATAAAATATAGAAATGCAGCACATGAGACACTATGACTTCCCATAACCTACCAGAGAGACCTGTAACACCAAAGACATCTAATACACAGGCCCCAGGGCAAACCCACAAAGGGCAACGCCTCAGCTGAGCAAGACCAACCCAGGGCAACCACAAAAAAAGGTAAGGCCAGCTTCCATGGAGGGATTGCTTCATTTATTATTAGTAAACAAGATTTCCTCATGAACTTTTGGCTTCTGTAGCTCCAATCTTACAATCCCAGGAAGATATGGCAACAACAGATTGTTCCATTGGAGGTGTTGCTGGAAACACAAAGCAATTTGAAAATCCAGGTTCTATAGTGCATAGGGCCTAGCTTGAGCTAGGGCAAAAAGATAATCAGTATTTAGGGACAGGTAGAGCAGCCAAATTAATTTCACCCCAAAATGCTTCCAGAGACGAACAAAAGTATGAAAAGAGTAAAGGAATGAGGATATTCCAAACAAAGCACCTAGCAGCTTCACATTTCCTGAGACCCAACTAGAAATGCAAACTGTCAAGCACCCTTTCTGACCTACTGAATCAGAATCCTTACTGTTTTAGTCAGCTTTTCACCACTGTGACCAAAAGACTTGACAAAATCAGTTAGAGGAGGAAACATTTATTTGGGGCGCACAGCTTCAGAGGTCTCGCTCCACAGACAGTTGACTCCATGGCTCTGGGCCCAAGGTCAGGCAGAACATCTCAAGGGCATGGCAGAGAAAAGCTGCTCAGCACATGGCAACAGAAAACAGAGACAACTCCACTCACTATGGACAAAATATGAACCCCAAAAGGCACACCCCCAATGACCTACTTCCTTCAGCCACACCCTACCAGCCTACAGTTACCACCCCGTTACTCCCTATCAGGGGATAAATGCACTAATTAGGCTAAGGCTTTTTCATAACCCAATTGTTTCACCTCTAAACTTTGTTGTGCTCTCTCACACATGAGCTTTTGTAGGACACTTCACGTAAACTGTACCACTCTAAGAAATCATCCCTATGCACTTATATGTTAAAAGTTTCGGAAAATTTGGTTTAGAGGATCTCATCAGTCTGGCTTAGTTACTCGTTCAATGTTGAGAAGGATATCCAAGGTAACTCCCAGATTTTAACTCTCTAGAGAAAATATTGAATATCATGCTAATATAAAAGTGACTTCAAGAGACATGGTCAGTATCACATTAGTCAAATAATTGAGGATGATTGCTGAAAGATCAGAAAAGATTTATTTCTTTACAGCTTATAATTGAGGGATCAATGTTTAATGTAGCAAAGGGCTCATATTAGGGTAATGGTGGAGATAAGATTTGGGGTCAAAATCTAGTATTCAAAAAAGTTCAAATTCAATTCTGTAGATAATGAGACATACTTTTTTGTTAAGACAATATGATGTCAAACATGGGAAAGTAAGAGGAAGGTTACTAGCAAAGAATCAACAAGATTTGATGAAAGGTTAGTTATAAAGGGGCAAAGAAAAGAGAAGAGTCAGAACGATATATAGGCTAAAGTCAATAGGAGAATCAGAAAGCCACTAATAGACCAAGGAGACCCCCTGTTCAGCTTTTCACTTCCCAGAAATCACCTGTTTTCCCAACATGACTACTTACTTAGTCAACAAGGAGTGTCTCTATGTGAGTGTGTATGTAAGACAAAATATTATAGAACATAACATAAACACAAGGTGACGTGCCCTCACCTTTGCTGTTTTCTGTTGTGCAGAAATTCAAAGGAAGAAGAAACCAAAAGCATAAATTCCAGAAGGTAGAGCTCATGGGGGCACACCTTAGAGTCAGTTCACTGCCCAAAACATCTTGCGATCTTTAACATTCAAATAGCAGGATCCTAGCATTCTTCTCACCAAAACACGATCCTTTCCAGAGTGGAGCAATTGCTTTCGCAGAGGCTGAGCATGTGTCCTTCCACCCACCTTTCTATAACTATTCACACAAGCACCCCCAGTTAACTTCCAGAGACTTCTTAAGTTGTCCATTCTGTTTGATTATTGCTGTCATCACCCTAGTCCAAGCATGTCAGGATCTGATTCTTCACTGAAATTGTGGTTTCAAGAGTTATTAGTCCTTGGTTGAATTTTATAATTTCATTTCCAATATAATAAATGCATATTAACTACATGATCCTTTTAGATATATTACAAAATGCAGTTAAGCAATGAGAAATATAATAAATTAAAAAACCCAAATACCTCTCATCTAACTACTGCTACAGCCTCAGAACTAATCCATCTGTATCCACTCTAGGTTCCCTTCAAACTGTACTTCAAGCTGCAATGCAGCGATTCTCTCAAGAGGAACAGCTGATCAGTGCACTTTCACATTGCTATCTTGCTCTTAGATAAAAATTCAAGTGTGAAGCAATGGACTAAGATGTCCTAGCAACTGGTGACTGCTCCACTACCCTTGTGGCAAGCCACGGTGGAAGTTTAGGACGCCATTACAAGATGGCGCCGAGAGCTTTTCACTTTATGATAAACAAGACCTTATTTGGTGCGCTTTGAGAGCTACCCAATGGGAAGGAGCCACGTGGCAGCATTGCATAGGGTGCTTTGAGGCTATTTAGGGAATAGCAGGGGCTGAGGGAAACAGAAGAAGACTGTACCAAGGGCCTGAATAAACTGCTGAAAGAAGATTCCCGTGTCGTGTCTTCCTTGCTGGCGAGTGGGCACGACAAGTGGTGCCGAAACCCGGGAACCAGAACTTTCAAGCAGTCAGGGTAGTGCACGGGTAAGTCCCGGGTAATAGGGACCTCCTTTTTAGTGTTTTCGGTTCCTTGGAAATCCCCA
>PVKS010005209.1:0-86807 GCA_004027875.1 Aplodontia rufa
CTGGGAATGGAATTGTAATGGCTGAAAACTTGATCTTTTCTAGCTACTCTTCTTTTTAACTTATGGATATTTTATTTGGCTTACTCTCCATTTTCCTGTGCTGCAGAAGACTGATTTCTATGGACTGCATTACCCTATTTCTCTGCTGTCTGTTTATTACTTGGGTTTAAACAGTAGGAAGTACTCATATGATTAGAGAAGAAAAAAGTTGGGTATTTATTTTTCTATTCCCTCACTATGGGGCTGTAATTTTCGAAGAATCTTCATTTATTTGTAACCACATCCTGTCTCTGAGCTCTCTTCTGTGGTTATAGCTTAATGTAGAATTTCTAACATATCCTGGCACTACTGCAAATCCCTGGGTCCTACATGATCCCTGTGCTCTCCATCAATCCTGATTCATCTCTGTAACTTCTAGTTTTCCTGAACTCTCATTAATCAAACTCTTTGATGATGTTCAGTCTCTAGCAAGGACCCTTACTGATAAGATAAATTCCCTAAAAGATAAGATGGAAGCATTGGATCTTCTTCTCTTTGCAGTTTATAGTTTACATTAAGAACGAGGAGCTTAAAATAAAGTACTGATTCTACTTCTGAGTATCTATGTGTCTATGTGGCTTCTTTATTTTGTTTTGTTTTTGTATTATCTGTACATATCCACACCCAAGCCTGAAGGTATAGAGTGGCCTTTTGACATATGGACCATCTTGTCTTTTCTGGAAACAACAATAACAAGGTGCCATAATCTGTAATTCCAGTTTTAAAAGTCATAAATTAAGTGGCCACATCATTTTCCAAAAATTGTTATAGAGTTCAAGGAAGTAGGGAAAATACATAGAAACAAGAGATAACTGAGACTTACATTTCTTAGTTCAGGAGATTGATTATTGATGAAGAGGAAAATTTCTGAAACTGGTACAGATGGGACTTTTCTTAATTGTCCCAGTTCCTGTGAAACAGTTTTTGAAGTTGGAAGAAATAGGATAAACTGTGACAGACATAGAAGACTTCCTTCTTCAATGTGTGAGGATTAAAATGTCTTGGGAAAAAAACCTACTTGGAAACATTGGCCTTGGTTATATCTAAACGAGCCTATAAAACAGCATTGGCAGGAAGGGACCTGTGAAATACTATACTTGGTATCTGCACTACCAAGAGGGAGCAGTCAGTGGATCATAACACCAGCAAAAGTTTGCAAAGACCCATTATACAGGGGAAGCTCTTCGTGAGCTATGGTTCTAACATCTGTAATATTGATGAAAGATTCAGAGCAAATACTATTATGATCATTGAACTTTTTAAGTGTAGCCTGGGTTTACAGTTATCTATATTGATCACCACAAGTGTTTATTGAGCAGCTATTATGAATGAATGGCTCTGCTATACTTTAGTCCATGAATGCTAACAACTTCAAGAAGTAATTATATGCTCATTTTATATGAAGGAACTAAATCTGAGCTAAGTTTTATTAGTTTATCTAAGTTATAGACCATAGTTCCTCAAGTCTAGTCAAAGCTTGTACTCACTAATTTCTAGAATATACTTAACTCACAGCCTGCTTGCTGATTGAATGCCCAGTATTGATCTATAATTATGCATCAAGTTTATTTTTTATTTTTATTACTGATGTTTTTATGGAGCAGGTTTTCAAATTTTTTTTCTCTTTTGCTTGATCATCTACATGAATAATCTGTCTCAAATGGAATGAGGCCTATTGCAGAAAGACTAAGGCCAACCCATAAAAAGAAATAGAGCAAAGAGAACAACAAAGTGAGAAAGACCTATAATAGCTTGGTAGCTTTTAGGAATTGGATTCATGCAAAACCCACTTAGTTTATTTGCTTCATTGTCTTCATTTGGTCTGTGCTGCATTTCTGTCACTTGCCACAAAAAAAATGCTGACTAGTGTAATGTAGTTCTGGAAAAATGACAATCACCATGAGAATTTAAATCACTAGCCTAATAACAAACTAATTAAATTGACTTCTTTTTGATGGCTTGGTGGCTTTGAACGTTTAAAATCTGTTTTGAGATTTAACATGTATTCAGATAGCCCTAGGACTACAGTTCTTTTTCGTATTTCAAAATATTTCCAAAGAATTCTGCCTATGAAGATTCCCAAATCTATGACTGAGGCTGCACCCATCCTAGGTTTTGTGGATAACAATTGCTTCTGCATATCTGTATGTCTAAACATCATGGCCCAAATTACCCCTTACATGGACTCTTCCCCTTCCTCTGTCACAACACAGATATTCTGATACTTCTTGGATATGAGGCATCTTTTCAACCCAACTGCTATTAATTGCATTTGACATGACATATCCAACAGGACATGTATTTGTTCTCTGCCCTTTCCCCTTCTACTCCTGTATCTAATTCTGCCATTGACTCTTTCCAGTCTTCCATATCATCAAATATGACATACATTACACTTTTTTTCATAAAATCTTTTCCAAAATTCTGATAGCTCATCTGTCAAAGAATAAAGCATTATGATTAGTCTTCTCTGTGAAAGGAAGAAATGACATTTAAGATGAATTTTAATGATATCATTCAGGATCTTTTTTCTGCTTCATAAATTTACAGACTGTATTGTGGATGTGGATGTGTGTGTGGGTGAAGACACAAACACATTCAGAAATACAACAAAGAAGTTGGATCTGATATCAAGTAAAATGTTCAGTTTATGAACTTATCCAATGGGTTGTTAAGGCAAGTGTTAGCCTGGTCAATAAGGTAAAAATTATTAGAGTCCAGTTGTTTTTCAGCCTACCCTAAAAGATGTAGTTATAAAAAAAGAAAAATATATGGTTCTTAAATCTGTATCCACATCTATTTTTTTTAAAGAATTTGGATTGTTGTAGATTAGCAGAGGATTTTAGACTGGATTTCTTTGTAGAGGGTTGCACTGTAAGTATTATTCATTTTTTTGTATTATTCATTTTAAACCAAGATTGAGAGAGGTATATGCCCAGCTCGAATGCCAAACCTTTAAGAGATGTTTCTTGGATATTGTTCAAAGGTTTGATATGTACCTGCTGCAATGTGGTACTAGTATACCTGTAGTTTACACTCACTAGAACATGAAAAATACAGGAGATAGACAAGCTCTCAGCTACCAAGGAGTAGAAGGAACTGTGCTGGGATTAGTCTTTACTCCCCTCTGCCTGTACTCCTTATTGAAAAAATATTAGCCAATGATGGAGAAAGCCAGACCAGAATCATTTAAAGTGCTGTCTCCAGTGTCCTCTTAAAAGGGTCAAATATAGTCCAATAGAGAATGGGGTGCATTTAAAGCAGAGTTAGAACAGTAAGAGCAACAGTGAAAGCAGGAGTTGAGTGAGGTGGTCTAGCAAAGTGAGTATATTACATAGGTCATGGGAGTGTGGTCAATTGCTCCTTGAGGGATATTTGAGAAATCTGAGAAACAACAAAGAGGGAAAGAGTCCTATTTAAACATCTGCTGTGTGCCAACGGAGTCAGGTGGGCCATAGTGTCCAGCTTTTTGGTCAAGCACCAATCTGCATGTCCCTGCAAATTTTCTAGATGAGTTTAAAATTCAAATCAGTAGACTTTGAATAAAATAGACTCTCTTCCATTATGTGTGTAAAGTTCACCCAGTCATGTGAATGCTTTTTCAAACTTGACATCCCTCCGAAAAGAGGGATAATTTCTCCAGATTATCTGTGGACTTGGACTACATCAACTTTTCTTTGGGTCTCTGGACCCAGAGTTTGCAGCCCTAACAGTCAAGCGAACCAATTCCTTAAAGGAAATTTCTTTTCCACATAAACATGCATCCTGTCGGTCCTATTTCTCTGTGAATTCTGACTAATAAACATCCTAACTTCATATCATTTCTTCATTTGACCACGGAGACATTAGAAAGTGGTGAGTTAGGTGGGGCAAAGAAATGGAAGCATAAGAAATGGAAGAAGGTACACTTGCTCTCAACTGTAAAGTAGCTAAAGGATCCAAATGATGAAGAGATTCACTTTGAGTCAGTTTTAATTCATCCATGAACCTGGGACATTTACACAGATCTTTATATTGGTCTAGAATGTACATATGGAAAAAAATGTTCAAGTCATAGGTATATAGCTTGCTCCATTTTCACTAATTGAATGCAATTATGTAAGCAGCACCTAGATTAAGAAACTGAACATTGGCAATACTCAAATATTAATTTCAAGAGCAGAAACAAAATAAATTTCTGATTATATCCCATGAGTTCTAATTATTTAATAAAAAGCTTATACATAGTGTTAATAGCTTCTTCTGATAAACTGTAATGCAAAAGCATCAAAGTGTGTGTGTGTGTGTGTGTGTCTGTGTGTGGTGTTCTGCCACAAAAGGCTCACATTTAACTTGAAGATTCAGTTTTATACCCTGGGTCTCATGACACCCTAGACCACATATTCAAATTCATATTGTTCACAAGAAATTTAATTATCCTTTGGATTAGTTTTTACTAAATGCATACTTTCCTTTTTATTAATAACAGTTTCCTATCAACTATCCAAAAAAGGTACCATGTCACTAATTACTAGAATGAATTCAATACAGAATTCAGTGAAACAAAAAGAATTTATTTGGTTTGATTGTTAGAATGTCTTGGTATCAAGTAAAAGCAATCTCTTTTTTTTTTCTTATCTAGGTAGGATGTAATAATACTTCTTATGTTGCTTTTTATGGGTATAATGTGATAATTAAAGTAATTAAAGAAAAGTCACTTTTTCAAAGGGCAGAACACTTCATAATCCATCATGAATTAACAGTAGGAGATCATTTTTATTAACAAGCCCTTGTAATTAATTGTTTAATCCAGTTATGACTTAAAAATCCCTGGAAACAAATTGAATTGCATGTCTACAAATTCTCATGCTGTCTTAGGGAATATTTTCTTACAAATTTCAGCATGTCTTTAAAAATAGCAACCATGTTCTGGATTATGATTTTTCATTAAATTTAAGTCTTATAAATAGGTTACAAAAATGTATCTGTAAATTGTCTATTACTTAGCGTAGCTCCAGGCTCCCAGAGACATTTAAGTATTATTTAGTGATTTCAAGCTAGAAATAAGGAGAAAATGAATAATATGTAAGTCTGTAACTGGTGACTTTAATATTTTTATAGGAAATAAATAAATTGAGTAATAAAATAGTTTTTGTATATAACTACAGAAATGTTTATGGGACACTTTCATATTTTCCAGTCCATTTTCTATTATTATAATTACACCATTTTACAGATGAAGGAACAGGCCTGGTGAGGTGTTATAATTTCAAGCTCTGCACTCTGTTCACATTCTGATAAATAGGGAAGTTTTATTTTGATTAGACATACTCACTATTGTTTCCATAGCAGCAGAGTAAAGTGGCATTACCTCAATTATAAAGGCTGAAGGTTCAGGGAAAAAAGAAAACAATTCTTTGCTTAAGGCATTGAATTTGCCCATTTCCAACTAAAATAATTATGCTGTTTACGAAAAGTTAAGTAGAGAATCAAACATTAGCACTAAATAAATTCTAGTTTGTTCACAGATTCCATAAAAAATGGAGAGGAAATATTCTTATATAAAATTGGTCTTGGATAATTTCTCTATACTTATTTTATACTCAAGAGGAATAGTCTGGAGTTTTGTAGGATTAACCTGGAATTGAAATTTTGTACAGTTAAAGCTGTAACCTATAGTCACTGGTTTAATCCTCTCCTGCAAATACCCCTCCTTTCCAATAGTTGTGATTTATGTCTGTTTCTTGAAGAGTATACTAATACTAAGTAACTTTCAGCTGTGATTTCAGAATGAGAAAGAGCTGCTGACCCATGGAATTTTTTTACATTGGAAATTTATTATATAATATCACATAATGATATTAAATATTTTGCTAATTGTTATGCTTTACTTTCAATGAGGAAAATATTATTAGAGTGAAATAATAATACAGCTTAGAAAAGTGACAGTCATAAAGCATAATAAATATATAAAAACCCCTGTGTATACATAATTAGGAATTATAAACTGTAAAGGAAAAACCAATCACCATTTTAAAATTTACAAGAACCACCTAAAAATCAAAGAAACTAGTAAAGCATACATTTAATAAATAACATCTGAAGTCTCAGTGAAGATAATCACTAAATTACAAGAAAAAAATCAAAATTTGAATAATGGTAAAATCATCAATTTTTGGAGGGGATACATTATATATTTCTATTTCTTATACTATTATATGAGTTTAATTTAACTAAAGGTTTCTAAAAGACACTGAGTGAGAATAACTATAATCGTGCATATCTTTCTATAAGCAGTTAGTAGGGGATTGAGCATATATCACATAAATTATTTTATTTTAATAACAGAATAGACAATATACAAAAGATCTTATTTTACTTATCATTTTGGGGTATGATAAAAGAACTATTTCTTAAAAATGAGGGAATAATAATTCAATACTCTGACAAATATTTTAGGGAAAAAATCTAATTAAAGCATGACATCTTATCAATAAATCCAGATAAATTAGTAAATATTTTAAAATAACATATAACTTTCTTTTAAAGTATGAGCAAATTTATAACTTATATGTCATAGACAGATTATATATGATGACAAATATTTATATCTTTGTTTTCGTAAAGTTTAGAATACTCCCATTATCAAAAGTTCCGGGTGCTTGGAAGGTGGAGCTCATGCTCAATTATCCTATTTCTCTTGATTTCTGCTGTTGCCTGTCAACAACTTGAAGAAATCTCCCAATGCACCTTTCTCTTCGGTTATCTGGGAAGACTTGGATTCCTAAAGAAACTCATTCCTGGAAATCATGCTGTAGACTTGGATTTGTATATACAAAATAAATAAATAAATAAATAAATAATGAGTGCATAACATTACAAATAAACAACAGCCACAATAGCCACTTATCAACTGAGGAAGATCAGGTTTCCTGCTCCAAACAGGCATATCCCATTGGAAACACATTCAAATGGAAGAAAGAAAGGTCATAAGATAAATAATGACACAAAATCCCTATTGCATAATTTTGGTGGGAGTTGGGAAGATACAAAAAAATATCCTCACATTAGCTCCAAGATCCATTTTTCTTTTTTCCCCACTAACCTTTCTAGTGCCATTTTTTTACATCAATTTATGGGTCAAAATTTTAGTTTTCATTAATCAAAATTAAAAACCCTTCCCTACCTGAAAACAAGATGAGCACAAAAGCCATTTAGAACAAAGAAAGATCATCTTCTTAGCCATAGGTAATTTTTTATCATTGTTATGCTTTCCATACTACATTTCAAAACTGTCTTTAGAATCCTGTGGAGTCCTGTGAATTTTAAGCAAAAAGGATGCAGCAAACAAAGAAAGCAGATTTGCAGATTTTAAATGATTCTGAAAACTTCTGCTTAGTTTATTTTTTTTCCAGTCCATGTGGTACCCGAGTAATGATGCAGTCCAATGGTTCTCAAAGTGGAATATGGATCAGCATCACCTGGAAAGCCAATCACGGTACAGAGACCCATTCTTAGACCTGATTTCAGATGGTCTGGGGTTGGGACAAGGATGTGCAGTGCTAAAAAGTTTCCAGTGCATGCAGATGCTGCTGGTTCAGGGACACTTTGTGAACCACTGAAGGAGATGCTTCTCTGGGGGACAGACAATGGTAAGTTAAAAACCTAATTACATTCCTTATTAGTTCAGCAAAATATTTGATCTACTGGATACCAAATCTATTTGAACCCGACTTTTTTACTTGTGTGAAAAGGAAAAAATAATGCCTCATCATGGGTTGTTATGAGATTTAAGTTAGACCAGTGTATATAAAAATACTTAACCCAGTGTCTGTAAAGTGCTTTCTTATGCTCTATAATCATGGAAATTTCAATTTTTTCCTTGTATCCTTTTGTTTCAGTAAGTGTTAATGTTCTCCATTCTACCTATTAGTGATTTCCCATGGTACCCTTTAAATACGAAGCATTGTAAATACTGTAATGAAATGTTACTGAACTCTTTCACAAGTATATTAAATAAAACATCTTTAAATATCTTAAATTTATTTTTCAAAATTGACACAATTTTGAAAAGTCAAAATTCCTTAGAGTTAGTTAAAACTGAAATGAAGGTTAATTGTAGACATTTGCATCACTTACAAATTCTAAATCCTTCACTTTTGCAATTGCCTGAGAGGCTTATAAATGACTTTCATTTCAAATATTGTAAACAATATTTTCAAATTGACTACATTGAGTCATGGAGAAAATTTCCAAAACAACCAGAAAAGGTTTTTAAAATTTATAAACAAATAAATATCACTGAAGAGGGTTATATTTAGGGATTTAAACAAAAGGTATGTCTTTAAGCTGTTATTTGCACTTAACAATATGTTTATTTGCAAATAGTATATTAAAAATAAAATATTTGTATTCACTGTTAACACATGGTTTATGTGTGTATTGGTGTTTCTGTGTGTGTGTGTATGTTCAGATGACAAAAAGAAGACAGAAAAATGTTTTCTTTTGTAGGATTAAGGTCAGTTAAAATAGGCTTTAGAATAGGCAAATGTTAATAAGTTAGTTTTATCAGTTTTATTTCAAATTAAGCTCAGACATATATGTTTATTGATTTGGCCACACTTTGAGCTCAGCAATATTTATGAAATCTGAGTCAACCTGGTGAAATTTCATTCTCTTCTTCTGTCAGCCACACTCAGCGAATTCTCTAGAATCCCAACTTTAATTTTTAAGATGGAGAAGGAAGTTAAAGATAGTTTATAAAGTAATATGCATGTAGAAATACTAAATTCTAGACTTCATGATTGTTTTTAATTTTTAAAAGATGTCTGTACAATTGTTGCCAATATTTGTGTGATAAATGCATTTGGACTTGGAAAACCATTCAACTTAGAGTACATAGACACTGAATATTTTCACATTACTATTTCATCAGATTGCATGATAATTCATTCAATTATATGATCAAAAGAATAAGTACAGCTGGCAAAAAACAGTCCTGGGAATAAATACAAGTGACTACTGATTGTCACTTAGCTGGTGGGTATGAATGGCAAGGGCCTCTCCCACAGCAATCTGATAATTGAGTAATAATTAGCAGGATGTGAGCATCAAACATAAGGGAGCCTTTCACAAACTGTGTGTTAAATACAATAACATTACTCTACTTACTAAATAAGACAATATAATATGTACCTGTAATGCATATGTGCATATATAATGTAAATATAGTACGTGTGTACAGCGTATACATGTACTGTATATGTATGTATACATATGTAGAGAACCTCTTTCTCTCTACATAGAGGTTCTTTCCTTGACTTAGTGATTTGGTTACATGCCGGCAAACCCATTATAAATTGAAATCATTGTAAGTCTAAAGTGCATTACACCTCACTTGCTAAACACGATAGGTCAGCAAAGCAGTGCTCGGTACAGTACTGGCTGGTCACGCTCTCCATCATGTGTCTGACTGGAAGCTCCTGCTGAAACCCTGCATCTCAAGAGATATCCTTCTGCATATTGCTTGCCCAGGAAAAGATCAAAATTCAGTTTATGTTTTCTCCTGAACAATTACTGATTTCTTGTATCATAAATTTAAAAAAATCATTAAGTTAAACCATTGTAAGTTGGGGGGCATTTGTATATGTGGGTTATGTATGTATATACAAACACACCTGCTTTTGATGAATTAATTTACGGTTATATTTTAAACATTGGTCACCCATAACAGGAAGAAGCTACTATGTACAAAATATTGTATGGCTGTTGTGATATATTATACTACAATCCCTTATAGTTAAAATTCCTAATTTTGATTAATCTGCCTTGGTATTTATATATTGTTGAGTAACTTAGTATACTTTTCTTTTTTTTTTTTAAAGAGACAGGGAGAGAGAGAGAAAAAAATCAATTTTATTTAGTTTTTCATGTGACTTTCGTTGGTCTGAGACTTCGCTGGTTACCTGATGCTGGGGTTTGAACTCAGACCTCGCACATGCCAGGCAAGCACCATAACCACTGAGCCACTGCTCCAGCCTCCTTTTATACTTTTCAATGCCTTATATACCAGAGACTGCTTTCCTGGCATAACTTGTATACACAGGTAAACTTGGCTCTGTTAAGGTTTCATTGGTAAAAATATACTTTCTTTTTTAGCTTCATAGAAAAGCAGCCATTGTCTTTGGGCTTCGGGTGTTGCCACGGAGATATTTCAAGATACATGTACATTTTTTGTAGATATTCTTGTTTTTTTTTCCTGAATTATTATAAAAACTTGAAAAGATATATATATATGTATAAATTTATAGCTTTATGTATAATTTGTTTAAATCAACAAGTATGCATTGTGTTTTAAGTGCATCTGTTTAAATTCATTTTGTTATGTGCTTAGTTTTTAGTGCTTATCTTTCTTGAAAAAGGGTGCTATTTTAGTCCTTTTTTGTTGGTAATAGCAATACTGCAGACTAGGTAAATTGCAAAGAGAAGAAGTTTCTTGTGGCTTGCAGTTCTGGAAGTGCAAGGATAAGGTTCTGCATCAGCCTTCTTGCTGGCAGGGTCCTTAGGCAGTGCAGGACATCAGATGAAAAGAGACAGGGACACATGTGTGCACCTATTCTAGTCTCCCTCTGTTATGGTTTAGAGATGAGCTGTCCACCAAAGCTCATGTGTGAGACAGTGCAAGAAAGTTCACACTTAAAATTACTGGTTTAAGAAAGATTAAGCCACTGATACAGATCGACTGGGTGGAAACTATAGGTAGGGAGGGAGTGGCTGTAGGAGGTGGGTAACTTGGGGCATGCCCTTGCAGTGTATATGTTGTCCATGGTGAGTGGAACTCTCTCTGCTTCCTGAATGCCGTGTCCTGTGCTGTTTCTCTGAATAAAAGGGCAGGCATCAGGCCACAGCTGCATGGAGCCCACCATGTAGGTTCAGTGGACCTGAGGCCCTGAGGCCATCCCAGCCAGTGTCCAGATGAGTCAAGTTGTGCTAGGTGGCCAGACCTGGACATGGTACAGCTTTCTGCCTGCTGCAGAAATCCTTCACACTGGCTGCAGCTCCAGACACTCCTGCATTCTTGCACTGAGCATGTGCAATTCATTAACCTCAACCTCCAGCTTCCCCCAAAAGAGGGGAGAAAATGGAAGCAGTGCAAACCTGAATGGGATTAAGGGCTAACCAAGAGCAGGAGAGGATTTCCAAACCCTCATTAGCATAAATTTGGACCAATAGTGTTAGTACTTTTCCAAATTCTAATTACCATAAATTTGAATAAATAACATTGGTACGTCTCTCAAACCTTAATTTGCCTGAGTTTGTACCAAGAGCATTGACCCAAATGCTAAATAAACCCCTAGACTATCACCTGCCATTGGGTCCCTCTTGCACTGCAAGAGTTCTGTTCCTGTTTCTTGAATAAGTTGTACTCTTCCATTCACTCATCCTGGATTTCATTCTTCAAATTCATGAGACAGGAACCCAGAAAAGAGAAGAAATTAATGGTGAGCTGCTGTGGTCTGCTGTAACAGTGGGAGGTATTGACCACCACTAAGAACTTCTCTACTGCAAGGTCTATATCTTTTGCAGACCACATTCCAACAGAAACAGAGGAAACTAAGACCTCATCAGCCAGCAGAAGTGGGCAATTGAGTTTCATCTCAAAACTCAGGTTTCACTCCTGGAATATGAAATAGTTGGTGGTAGAAATGCTTCCAGGCATCCAGATTTTATGACACAGTGTTGGATGTCAGACTTTTCATCAGTCAACCAATAATTTTTGTTAACTATTTCATTCTTCGTTTATTCATAAAATTTTAACTATCTCAATCATTTTGTCATATTGTTTTTAATTTTCTCATTTAGTTTTCAAAATTATATTTACCTGCTCCTTGATTGACTGATGGGATATATTTGAATTCAACTATTATCTTTTTTAAATTTAGGATTTAAAGATTTAATCAGCAGTTTTTCTTCTAAATTCTAGAAAGACTTTTCAGTGTTGGTCTTTAGTGAATGATTTTTCTGTGTTCCCATCTGCTTTATGTGTAGACACTGATAAGAATTTCTGGAATTTTGTTGGCACTGTTTCTAGTTTCTCATTGACTTTAAACTACCCATTGGTTAGTGGAAACGAGTATAAAGATTTTGGATGATTCTCTTCACATCATTATATTTACTTTAAATCCCATCCCATTTCTACAATCTTCCATGGTCAGCTTTGCTTGTATTTTTGTCTATTTTCTAAGCAAGTTATTTTTCTATCTTGTGTAATAAACATCACACTTTCTTGAATTTTATTTAGAATGCAAATCAAAAGCTTCCTAAAATGTGCTTCTTATTCCTGATGTATTTCCCTTCCATACCAAAAGTACAATGAATGGATTAAGCTCACCTAATGAGAATTGTTTTCATAGGCCTATATTTTGTCACTGTTACCAAGATTTCTGTATTTGTTCATAGATTGAATAATTATTGTATGTCCAAACCTCATTTATATTCATAAGCATGTGAATATAACTCACTGTGTGTGTTAAAAATAAAAGAACTTTCTTTTCTTTTTAAGCAATGTGAGGTTGGAAGGATAAAGTTGAACATTCACTACTACTAACAAAGTGTTTGATATCTTTCATCTAGTTTTATCTTATTGAAATAAAATGGATATTCTGATTCTGCTGCCTAACTATAGTTGTCTAACTATGAAGAGGAAATATATTTCTTAATATTTCAAGATTTTTAAGGCATAATTCTTTTTAAATCAATGTTGTCAAATAGACATAAAATATAAGATGTGTGAGTCACATTTGTAAATAAATCTTTTTCCAGTAATCACACTAAAATTTAGAGTTCCATTAATATTGTCATTTTAAACCAAATATATATAAAATGTAGTAAATGTAAAACAATTATGACTTACCTTTTTTTAGTATGAACTCTTCACAAGTTAGCGTATTTTATATTTAGAACACATCTCAGTTTAAAGCAGCCAGATTTCAAGTGCTTAATTTTCACATATGGTTAGTGGATGCTGTACTGGACAGTGAAGTTTTAACCTTAATGTACAGATACCAAGATACATTTTATACCTCCCTCAGAGTTGTTTCTATTGTTTACTTTTTTGTTAAGGGAGGAGGGACAGTAAGAGAAAGAGAGAGAAAGAAAGAATCAACTTTGTTTTTTTTTTTAGTTTTTCATGTGGCTTTCATTGCTCACTTTGTTGCGAACATGGTGCTGGAGTTTGAACCCGCATACTCCTGCATACTAGACAAGCGCTGCAACTGCTGAGCCACTGCTCCAGCCCCTCTAGTGCTTACTTTTAATTCCAGGAAGTAATCTACCGTTGCTTGCCTTCATCTGCTTTAATTAAATTGTATTAATTGAGTGTTATGATCCTTAAATCCACGTACAATGTTTTTCACTGAGGATCAGAGTTGCAAATCAGTCAGAGAATCTTAAAGTAAAATAAAACAATGTAAAATAAGACAAACAAAAGCAGCTTTCACTCAGGAATGCCTAACTCTGTGCCTTTGAGAAGGAAATATCTGAAGAAGAGTTCTATAGTAGGCAGCCATAAATGAAAATGTTTTCTCATGCTTGCCCTGAAAATGCCTGCTGTGCTTCAGAGATAAATTCCTACTCTGAATAGTGAACACTTCTCTTTGGTTTTGGCAGATAATTAATCAATACATTCATTTCCTAATGCTATTACATGTGTGTGTGTACATTAATTTGTTTTAGTGAGTGGTTCAATAGGAAAATGGGGAAGAAAAAAAAGTAACTGTTAATGAACTATAAAGCATAGCCCAAAAAGCTCTAGTATAATTCTTAATAAACCAGAAAAATATTTTACCCAAAGGAAAGGTGACATATTGCAGTATTTATTTGTATGTACTATCAAGTTTAATGAAAATGTGATGAAATCTTTGCCATCCTCCCTTCAAATAAAGCCAATATTTAACCCTTTGCTTGATTTGTTAATCAGGCTAGGCAGCATTATCTGGATGGGTATACTACTATCTTCTAATTTCTTTCTTTTTTAAAAATTTTAAACATCTTGTTCATTTTATATTCATATGGTTCTCCAAAGGGAAGTAATCTTCAGGGAATTTTTTCTCAATAAAATACATGAATATGCAACAAAAGAGGTAATTAATTCAGTGAATTAATCATACCATTATGTTTAGTACTCAGGCATGTTATATCATTTCTTTGATGTGAACCACCATTGGGAACAATCTATCTTATCTGTCATTGCAATGAATTTTATTAAAAATTAAAAGTCTCAAACCTATAATAAAGCTAAAGATCAAGGACATGTCTAATAATATTTTATTCACATTACAGCTGTGCTTTGGCCTTTAAATATTTTACTGGCTTACTAGTGTGCCATTTTGAGATATCAAAACCTATTTGAGACTCAAATCTCTATGGAGAAACAACTCAGAAATAATAGCTAATGCTTAAGCCTTTTGTTACCAAATATTTAAAGCAAGATATTTTCTTAATGACTACAGTGATATATTTAACAATATGATCAGAAATGGTGTTCTATAAAATTATAGTGCAGCACTTTTAGTGACCATAAAACAAAGTGAGAAACTGTATTAAGTCTTTAATAAGAGCCTAGAGAAGTCTACTCTGGCACGATATCACTAGACAACACAAGATTAATTTGATACTCTGACTTGAGGAAGGAGTGTGCCCCAGAGAGCATTTTCTGAGTATTAATCTTGTCTTTCCATAGGGCACCAACAGAGAAAACTAAAAATGCATACAATGATTACTGGCTCTGTTTCAGATGTCTTTCTAATATAAGTTAATTTCTTGTAAGTCACAATGTTTTAGGGTATGGAGGTATTCATTAATTCAACCAACACAACACAGTTTGCCAAGTTCCTCCCTAGAGAATAAATAAAGCACAGTCTCTACTTCAAAGAGTTTACTGTCTAGTGGAAAAGCTAGATAAATAATAACACATTTCTAGTAGAATATGTTAAGTTAATGCAATCAAAATTTGAAACCTCACAGCTTAACTTATCATTAAAATGTGCAGTCATTGGGGCTAGAGCAGTGGCTCAGAGGTTGGAGCACTTGCCTGGCATGAGCGAACACCTGGGTTCAAACCCCAGCACCACATACACAACTAAGTGTTGGGGAAATAAAGGCCAGATAAAAAAATAAATATAATTGATTCTGTCTTTCTTCTCTCTCTCCATCTCTCTCTAAAAAAAAAAAAGAAAGAAAGAAAGAAAGAAAAAGAGAAGAAAACTAGCAAATACTAAAATCTATTAAAAAAAGTGCATTCACTGAATATTTTCTTTGGGCCAGGTACTGCATTATTTATGTATTATTTCAATAAATGCTATACTGTCGATATTATTGTTGCTATTTTACAAATAAGGAAGTAGAGTTTCAGATAATTTAAGTAACTTCCTCAGATGACCGAATTAATAAAATGGTGGATCTGGGGTGTCAAATATTATGACTCAAATTCCCATGAAGCTGTTTTTTCTAAATCTTCTTTCCATATTCTATAGAGATACCAAAAGATAGAACATAGGGATCCCTACCTCACCAGGAGGTCAAAAAGTGATTCTTGAAGAAGTTAAACTATGAGTCTTAAAAGATCATCAGGTATTAGTTACCTGAAACCATAGGAAACGATATTGCAGGCAGATAGATTTTCTATTGAAAATCCCCAGATGAGCAGAAGAGCAAAAATGTAGGGAATGTGTCCAGAAGTAGAAATGAGGAACTGTATATGAAATTATGGATATGTGCAAAAAGTCATTTAAGGAAAAGGAAAATCATCTGAAGACAAAGGGGGATTAATTTTAAAGATAGGGATTAATATTTTATTATCTAAATTTGTACTTTTGAACTCTGTAATGGTTAATTTCTATGTTAACTTTACTGGACTAAGGGATGCTCAGGTAGCTGATAATATTATTTCCAGGAGTGCCAGTGAAGATGCTTCCTTATATGAATCAGTGGACTCAATCAATAATATCAACCTTCACCAATGGCAGTGGGCATCAGCCAATCTTTTCAGTGCTTGAATAGATCACAATGGCGGAGGAAGGGTGAATATACTCTTATTGATCTCTGACTCCCTGTCCTGAAGCTAGGACATCCTTCTGCTCCTTCTCTCAGGTATTGGAGTTTCTGGTTCTCAGAACCTTGAAGTCAGCCTTCCTTATTCTTTGTCTTACAAATGCCATGTCATGGGAACTCTTGGTCTTCATAACTATAGGAACCAAATCCTACAATAAGCTTCTTTTTCTATCCTTCTCTTTCTCTGTCTATCTCTCTCTCTCATTTTCTTTACTATTGGTCCATTTCTTCTGTGGAACCCTGGTTTAATAGAGACTTAAAACATAAAATCTGGTGGTTAAGTAATGATACAATATTTTATTTAGGAAAACTGATTAAAAATGGTGAGTATCTTAAAATAATTGAGAGGCAAGGATTTATCAATATTTTTTAGAAAAGAAAATCATCCTATGAATTAAAGTTAATAGAAAATAACAAAAACAAAAAAGAAATAGATGGGAGTTTGCTCAGAGATTGCCACCAGAAGGTTACAGGGTAGGGGGAAAATCAAACAAGTTTAATTTCATCATCTACTTCCTGGTGAACCTGGTACAAATCCTCAGATCTTAAGTTATAGGGTAGTACAGATAGGCAAGAAGGCGATACAAGGGGAAAAAAATGGAGGGCAAATTAGCTCGAGATTCAATTTGAATGAAGGATCCATAGTGGAAAGGGGATAAAATAATAATGAAGGTTTAAAGAAGCTAAGTTTATTAAGCTTAAAGACTCTTTCATTCTCAAAGAATGTTCCACCTATTTTCTATATCTTGCAGGTGTTTTTATGGTTAGCATACTGGTTTTTGAAATGAAATTATGGTCCCTGCAGATAGTGGTTAAAACTTTCTTTTTTCTTAAAAAAAAATGCAGTTGATTTTGTTGGTGGAGCTGCAGACTGGTACAGCCCCTCTGGAAAGCAGTGTGGAGAATCCTCAAAAAACTAGGGGTGAGCCCACCATACGACCCTGCTATTCCACTCCTGGGAATTTTTCAGGGGATTTAGAATCAGCACATTATAGTGACACAGCAATATCTATGTTCACAGCAGCTCAATTTACTATTGCTACGCTATAGAAACAACCCAGATGTCCCTCACTGGATGAATGGATCCAAAAACTGTGGTACATTTATGCCATGCAATTTTACACAGCAAATAGAAACAATGATGTTGCAGCGTTTGAAGGTAAATAGATGGCTATGGAAGAAATTATGCTGAGTGAAATCAGCATAACCCAGAGAACCAAGGGTCAAATGTCTTCACTCATCTGTGGAGGTTGGGACTAGACCCTGGCCAGTGAGAAATTTGATCTATTATCATGTGTTAAATCCAGATAAGATGTAATGCTATATAACATAATCCTTTTTAGAGATATTGTGGGAAGGGGAAGGGAGGAATAAGGGTGGGTAATTGGGGGGGCACTCCTGGGGGTAATTGCAATATCCAGAAACTATACACATTTTATATTATTTTGTTAAAAACTTGTAAGGTTCTTCAAAAATAAAAAAATAAAAAAGATGCAATTGACAAAATGAAAGTTAACAATCCTATGCCAGTTTTTAATTTTTACTTTTTAAATTATAAATCTATGAATCCTAAAGTTTGAGAATGCTGCTGTATCCTAAATTACAGAAAACTTTTAAAAGTGGGTGGAAAAACTTCACTATTTTCCAGCCTAGTGTGTAAGGCTGCCTGTCCATCATTTCCACAGTGGGGACCAGGGCACAAAAGATTATTTGACTGAAAAAAAAGCTTATCTATGAAAGGGTATTTTCTGTAAAGATAATATAATATCATAAATATCATAATATCATAATAACAATTATGATATTTACCTTGTTATTCACCATTTTTCAGCAGGAATGCCCTGAATCTTAAGTTGGTATGTGTCTATTTTTTCAATGCTTCATTCAAACCTGGCCTAAATGAGTATCAGATAACCAGAGTGTTAGTAAGGAAAGGACTTCAATTGAAGGTTTATGAGCAGGGGGAAAAAAACCAGATGTTGCCTAACAACCCCTGCTCAAGAGACAGCCTCAGGGAAGCTTTAGCCTTTTGATGCACTTGCTGAAAGTCACATCTGGAGCAGCCCCCTATGCATTCAGGTGCATGTTGACACCTGTGGCAGGTTAATTTATATCCACAGAATTCATGACATCAAAAACAACCTGTTAAACTTTTCACTATTAAGTTTTCATGTTACACTTATTCAGGAAGGGAGGGATTATTGAATTCAACAGGAAGATAAATACTTTAGCATATTATGACCATGGATCTAATTTGCATGCAAAAATAGTCATTTTACTATGTGGTTTTGCCCCAACCACACAGTAAAAGCAGAGAGGTTAGAGCCACATCTATAGGAGTGGAACACTTGAGAACTAACCCATGAGCGGATCATGGATTTGGAGACAAAGCAAAGCTGAAATAGCAGTGTGATATTTAGGTTGAGCTAGGAGTGTGGGATGACTTTCCGTATCTGAGTCTCTATCACCCTGTTACTGATTACGTGGTCAAAACGTGGCAGCTTCTGTATCACTTGAGAACATCTGAGTAAATCAAAATCTGTATCTGCTTTTACAGGACCCTCAGGTGATTCACATATAGTTTAAGCATCATTTGTATCATATATTTTCCATATTTTGATTCTCAGTTGATATTAGTTTCCTTAATCTTGTTTTCTGAGATTCAGTGCCCTTTGTTAAAATGTTACACTAATCCTCCAACTCTGAGGTCTCCCAGAGATTCATGTTCAAGAGGTTCATCTTTGATTACATTTCAGTTTTTTCTCTTCTTCTCAAGCAAGCCTTAATTAGCCCATTATGCCTGTTCAAGTCATGTTATGGGGAAGTTTGCCAAGCAATACCTATCTTCCCCATAAGAGTACTAAATTATGGGTTTTAGTCCCCGTGACTCTGATTTTGGTTTCTCAGTCAGGTTCTGTCTGACATCTCTGCTGGGTGAGGTCTTTGGCTATAAATTGGCTCGTGCTCACATCACACGGTCCTAACAGGATAAAGAAGCACATTTGCTAGAACTCTTCCTGGGTCAGCATTAGCCATGCTATAATTTGCTACGTCCCAGGAGGTCTCTGGGAGCTTTTCTAAGAGGAAGTCTCCTCACTATCATCACTCCTCCAAAGCTTTAAGCACAATGGATTAGGATTAAGACATCTAAGTATCAACTCCCACACTTCAGCTCTGAGTTGGAATAGCACTAGTGTTTTGTTGTTGTTGTTGTTTTCTTGTCCTGGACTGTTCTGTAAAAGCAGCCAATGCTACCCCTACTTTTCCTTTCCTACTAACAGGAGGAACCAGAGAAGGGAAGATTAGGAGGGTTCCTGCTGCTCTCTATCCAAATAAGATTCTCTTAACAGAGCATTATTATGAATAGTCATATTATTTGCTCCCCTCAAAGCTGGTTCTTCCCTCTCTGCAAAATTGACATTTTTTTAAAATGACAATTTTATAGACAGTTATTTGCAAACACCTTTTGCAGTTTTTAAAACCTGGGAAAAGTTTTCTTTTTTCTGTGAATCACAATTTGTGTTTGTTCCAGCTGTCCTCTGTGTTATTGAATACTCTTTTGGTTTTTGCTGAGAAGCCAATTCCACATCCTAAAGTGTTTGCTGTTTTGATCCTGCAAGTAGCTTATAAGACTCAAGAGGCCCCTGGCCAGTCTTTTTCACTGTTCTACCTTAGAGCACTGTATTATAACATGTCTGTGGTATGATCTAGCTATAATTTACTGTAAATGCAGTTGCTAACATTATCCCAGTTTCAGATGGCTTGTGGTTTCCTCCAGCAGTATCAGGGTTGCTCCTTAGCTTTACCTACCACAGAAGTTTGCCTTGTAACGATTCTTTCTCAACAGATAAAACAAAATATACATTTCCCAACAGTCCCTTTATCTTCATCAAAGACTTCATGTACATTTCCTGCAAAAGCTTTGATTTTAAAAGTGTGTGCCAATAGAAAATGCTTGCATTTTGTCTTTCAGGGTTCTTCCTTCTTAAATTTAGGAAAATTTTGCAACTAATTATGATCACTCTTAGTAACTTCAGTTCATGCCAGGCTTTTAATTGGTAATTTCCAATCAAAAATACTAAAGGTACAGGCTTTAAAGCCCTGCTAAACATTTCTTTTGATTTTAAGGCATTATTCAGGGCATCAACACAGTCAATATTATGCAGATTTAAATGTTCCTCCCCCTTTTATCCCATAATTGAACAGCTCTTAAGAAGAATAAAATATTGGATCACATCTTGGGTAGTCATTTTGTTTGAGATGCAGTTGAGTTCAACACCAGAGTTAATCTAGAATGAGCCCCATTTGTAACCCACTTGTTAGATGACTTCATCCCTTTCAAGATTACAGTTGAGCCAGGAAATTCTCCTTTCATTTAGAATGTATGAGTTAATGCAGAATACTGTCCCTATCCTACTAATGAGATGAAATCAGAACAATTTTAAAATCAGAGTTTTAAAAGTTTCATCAGAGAACTGAGCTTGCAAAGAAAGATAATAAACTACATTCAGGGAGGGAAAAGCCTCTCTTGGAAAAACTAGATTTGCACTGCATTGTTCACTGGGGAAGAGGCAGGAAGAGAAATATGCTGCCTTTGTTGAAGGAAAAAGGATAGCGTGTGAGCTTTATGAAAGACTGGGTATGTGCTGGCATATCTGGGAACTATGCCTAAGACCAAGGAGAATCTGCCCACATCCACCACTTCTTTCAATAGGGCTGGACCAAGGGCACATATGAGAAACTGGAGGCAGGAAAATTGAGAGACTTTCTGTACTATATGTGTACTAGATGGGCTGAAGTTGGAGCAGAACTAACATAACTCTGAAAGCTCTCTGGGCTAGAAAGAGTGAAGTGGTTGGAAGTGTAACTAGAGAGCTGGCAGAGAAAGAGTTCTCCATGAGACCCAAATAAACATTGCTTGTGGAGCTGAGATCTGTCCAGGTGGAGAGAAAGCAACCTTACGGACATTCTGAATCCTACCATGAGTAGGAAACAATGCCCATTGCTGCTAGAGACTGGCAGGAAAGAAGCTCCTGGGGCACATGGGGCTTAAGTAGGAGAAGCAAGGAACCCTGTAGGAATCTTCAGTCTTACCTAGAGAATAATAAGGCAGCAGGGCCTCTATAACTGGGGAACAGCCAGAGGTGAGAGAGCTTCCTCAAGTGCAGGACCAGAGTGGTTGGCAGAATAATCATTTTTCAAAGATACCCCAAAGTCTTCAGAACTTGCAAATATATTACCTTACAGATAAGAAGGAATTCTGCAAATGTGATTAAGTTAAGGGTGCTGCGATTAGGAGATTGTCCTGGATTATCTAAGTTTGACAAGAGTCACTGTCAGGGTCATTATAAGTGAAAAAGGGAGGTGAGAGTGTCAGAGTCTGAGAAGGAGATGAGACAAGCAGAGTTTGGGATGAATGCAATGCTGGGTTTGAAGACAGAACAGGACTATGAGCCAAGGAATGTAGGTAGCCCTAAGAGCCTGGAAAGGCAAGGAAAGCGGTGTTCCCGTACATCAGCAATGTACACCACTGACACATTAACTTTAGCACAGTGACAGCTACTTCTGATTTCTGCCCTCAGAACCGCAAAAATAACAAATCTGTATTGTTTTAAGTTAGTAAGTGTTAGGATATTTTTTGTTATTGTAGCCTGATGAAGTCTTAGAGCAAGATGAGAGAGTTTGCAGAAATCTACCAGGCACTCTGTATCTTACACTAAGAAGAAAGTAGCAGCTGTCCATTGCTGCAGTGGTAGTGGGTGGGTAGTCAGTTACCGGGTCAAGAAAGTAGAGCTCTCCGTGAGGTGCAGGCAGATAATGCTCAAGGCAGAAGGAAACAAGAGAAATGAAAACCCTCAAAGTGCCCCAAATCCTTACCCTGTCTAGGGGAAGGGTCTGATAATCATCAAATTATATGAATTCTTCAATAAACTGAATATAACAAAGCCACCCTAATGTCTACATTATATTTTATTTAATCTAAATCACTCTTTCCCCCAAAACACATACATACATCTTTTAAATTTTAATTTTATTTTTTTAAAGAAGATAGAGGGACAGTGAGTGAGAATGAAAGAAAGATGGAATCAATTTTATTTAGCTTTTATGTGGCTTTCATTGCGCAGACACTTCATTGTGTATGTGATACTGGGATTTGAACCACTGCTCCAGCCCCCACACACATACATTTAAAGCTTAGTAGGAAAAAAGTCATATTTTTTTCTGGACATCAGTATTATTTATTTTAACCTCCAAGATTATATCAATACAATTTCAACAATTTAAAAATTATGAGAAATCTGAAGAATAAGGAAGCAATATAATGCTTGGTTAAGAGACAGACTGAGAGGCAGATGAAACATTAAAATCATCAGATAAGTATTTTAGCCTATTACATCAGTGTTAAAGGATATATTAGAAACAGTGGACAACATGAATGAAAACATAAGAGAAATGGAAATTATAAAAGAGTCAAATGAAATGCTGGATACTGCAAATGATGATTTTTTTTGTGTGCGGTCTACCAATAGACTGAATGTAGCAAGAGAAGTAATGAGTGAACTTCGAAACAGGTCAACAGAAATAACCCAACTAAATCATAGCAATACAAAATGAGGAAATTAAAAAAGAATGTATTTATATCTATAAGTGCAATATCAAACAATCTTGTGTATATGTAATTAGAGTCACAGAAAGAGAAAAAAGGTAGAAAGGCACAAGTGGATGGTCAAATTTCCCTAGATTTTGTCGATGGAATCTCTTTCAAAAAATGGCTCTTCTGTTCCTTTGGCTTGTTCTTATCTTCTTAGAGCATTCTTTTCTTTTGGCACAAGATGCTTCAGGTTCATTTTATAATTTTCCTTGACCCAAACACTTTTCTGCAGAGCTCTGATATATTTTAGATAGGAATGGTATTTAGAAATGAAGATCTTAATACTCAGTGTGATCATTGCTATTAGAGCTCCCCTGCTTGTAGGGCTCCTCGAAGCCCTTAGATCTGCAGCTACTTCTGGTCTTAAGGGCGTGCTATCACCCCCCACCCCCATAGCCACCCTCCACCCACTCCACCAGTGCTATCAGGCATGGTATCACCTCTGTGCACTCACCCCCTCACTCCGTTTAGGATTTGACAGCAGTAAAATATTGTAATCTTCTCTATAACAAGGAGTGCTAGCTTACTGTGAAAAACAACCTTACATTGTGGGTTGTGCCAAGGCACATTTCAGTAGTCTGAAAAGTTAAACATGATTTAAAGATGATAAACAGCCAGAGTCCAAGTGAAGTTAGAAACCTTATGACATCCAG
The DNA here is from genome assembly GCA_004027875.1 of Aplodontia rufa. Taxonomy (NCBI): domain Eukaryota; kingdom Metazoa; phylum Chordata; class Mammalia; order Rodentia; family Aplodontiidae; genus Aplodontia; species Aplodontia rufa. The sequence goes on from PVKS010005209.1 coordinate 23,434, forward strand.
CTTCTACCCCTACCATCTACAAAGTTAGCAATTATCTATCGCATATGCATACTTCTTTGATAGCACTGTTAACCACTCTTCTTGGAAGATCTTTTCATCATTTTCTATGCCACTACCTTTCAAAAGCAAAGAAATCAGGATTTTTTTCCCTAACACAATACAACATTGTGGAGAAGGAACAATAAAGTGATTCACATTAATTAACAGAGTTAATTCTGAAAACATTGGAAACTAAAGTCTGCATGGATAAATGGAATCACATCCTTTAAACCCTTGATAAACTGAAGGGAAGTCTGTATAATTGGGATTTGTGTCAATTGAAATTGATATGTACTTTTTATCCTTAACTTTGAAACTGTCATATATCCATATTATGTTTTTTGAAAATTATATATATATATATATATACACATATATATATACACATACATATACCTTGTCTTTTACGAAATTTGATTATCTCTGCCTTTTACTTAAGTTACTTAGTCCACTTGCATTTAATATGGTTATTCAATGCTTAGATTTAAGCCTAACTTCTGGAAGTTCAATTTATGTTGATCATTGTCCTTATTCCTTTTCTCCTTCCTTCATTTTTTTAAGTATATTGAGTGGTTTTTATTTTAATTCCATTTATCTCTTCTTGACTTTGTAATTTAGATCATTTTGATCCATTAGTGCTTGTTCTACAGATTATATTAAAAAAAAAAAACTTTAAATGATTACCAGCTGCCCTAAGATACAGTGTACTTCTTCAAAACCAATGTAAGAACTTTATAAAATCCAATTTTATTACCAAACTCACACTCTTTGATATCTTTTTATATTCTTAATAATAAGTTAAACAGTTAATGGTTTTTTTAAAAGACCAGGTTTAAAAGAGATTATTATGCACACAGCATTTTTTGCCATGTTCTCTGCACAAAAGAACATATTTGAATACATAGTGGCTAAGATCAAGGTTAACTTAACTTACATAAAGGTAGACTAAGATAATTTGATCCCTGATGTGATGGCCTGGGAAGAGCACACTGCTTCTAGGAGACCTCAGCCCTGATACAGGAGCTGAGGCTGGTCATGAGGAAACGTCGCATGAATTTGATTGATGATCATCTTATGCAAGGAAACTTCTGTACTTTTTACAACTGTCTGCGTTATGAAAGATAGGGAAAGATGGGAACTGTTTGAGATTGAAAGAGACTGAGGAGACATGGCAACCTAATGTAATAATACATGATGCAAGACTGGTTTCTGAACCAGAAGGGATAAAGAGACACAGTCTACAACTGGCGTATTTGAATTGGGTTTGTCTTCTGAATGGCAGTGTTTTCTTATTGGGAGGGCTGAAGAGATGTAATGTAGAAGGTGTCGTTCTTCTTTGTTGGAAATATATACCTCTCTGTTTGGAAGTAATATGTTAACAGTAGGAGAGAAGGTAAGGGGAGGAAAGAAACAGTAAAATATTAGCAATTAGGTAATTAGGATATATAGTCATAATTGCAGAGTTCTTGAAATCTTTTGGAAAGTTTGAAGTTATTTCAAAACAAGTTATAAAAATAAATACAATAACCTACTGAAAAATAAAAGAAACTTACATGATATTTTATCAGTTTTAAATTTGTTATGATAAAGTATTCATAACACAGGATGGACAAAAAAAAAACAATTTCATATGCTAAAACGATTTAGTGAATGTTGTTGCTGTTCCTTGAGTAGTCTGGTAGATCCCAAAATGAGGATAAATTTAGATACATAAATATATACATACATATATTTTATTTTATTTTTTATTCATTCAACATAGTCTTACATATTGGAAGGAATCATTGTTACATGTTCATGAACACATGGATATTGACAAAGCAAGCCAAGGCTAATGCTAGTTCATGATATTCCCACGTTGAGTTCTCCCTGATCCCATGTTTCCCCTACTTTACTCCTACATTAGTTGGGCTTCTCATGGAAACAGAAGGTTCCCCCACTGGATTGATAGCCCCCTACTGCCTCCCTGCAGTTGCCTTGATTTCCCCCTAATCCCTCCCTCCCCTTTCTCTCCCTGCCTCTTCATCCACCAGTGTGATAGCCATGGTTCCCCCTGATCATGTAAAAATTCACCCATGTGAGGTTATTATTAGCATAGCCAACTTTAAATCTATTTCTGATTGTATTCTAGCTTTCACATATGAGAGAAAACATTCGGCCCTTGAGTCTCCAAGTTTGGGATATTTCTTCACTCAGCATAATTTTTTCCATCTCTATCCATTTGGCTGCAAATGCCATGATATCATTCTCTCTAACAGCAGAGTAGAATTCTATTGTATATATGTACCACAGTTTTTGAATCCACTCATTCAGTGAGGGGCATCTGGGTTGGTTCCATAGTTTAGCAGTAGTAAATTGAGCTGCTATAAACATTGATGAAGCTGTATCTCTGTAGTGTGCTGATTCTAACTCCTTTGGGAAAATACTCAGGAGTGGGATGGCTGGGTCATAACATGGTTTCAGCTCTAGTTTTTGAGAAGTCTCCACACTGCGTTCCAGAGTGGCTGAAAAGCTTGCAGTCCCACCAGCAGTGTGGCAGTGCTCCTTTCTTCCCACAGCCCCTCCAGCATCTGTTAGTGTTTCTAGTCTTCATTTTTGCCACTGTGACAGGAGTGAGGTGGAATCTCAGTGAAGTTTTGATTTGCATTTCTCTGATTGCTATTTTAATATAAAGTGTCTTGTCCTACTTTGGGGACTTTGTGATTAAAAATCATAGTTTAGAGACAGTTGTTAATAGAACTTAAAACATGATATTTGGAATTTAGAAAGTTGTGGCTTGAAGTTTATCCCAGACTACTGGAATTGAAAACAACGTGCTCAAATAACTTAGCACTGGGATAAGGTCTTGGCTCCACGCATTATTTTACTTGCAAATTGAATGACCAATTCAATCTAAGTGGGAGAAACAGTTGCATTCTCAATGTCAGGAAAAAAACAGATGAAAATTAATGGACTCTGCCAAACAATCCTGCTTACTACATGATACTAATTAAAAATGTGACAGATATTTCTCTCTGCATATTGATCAAAATTGGGGGCAACATTTGAAACACTGGCATTTGTTTTGTTACTGATCTCACGAAAAAACTGGATAAAGGAGTTGCACTATGAACAAGGTTAGGCAAAAGTAAAAACTTTTTAGAGAATAAAATGAAAAAACACATAAATTGAAAAGAAAATTAGGACCTAACCACCATCTAGAATGTGAAATAAATATGGTTAAACTGAACCCTTGATAAATGTGTTGGGAAAACATTAAACTCAAAGACAATCATATTGAAAAAAGTAAGAAATATAGGTTATATAAAACACTCTGTTAAATAATGATGAAAGCAAGTACCCAGTTTTCATTATATAAACTTATTAAGTATTTACTAAGAATAACAGTGATAGTTGTTTCATAAATATCACTGAAAATACATGATGTGCACTGTGTGTAATAGTTTCAGATTATTATAATTAAAGTGGAGAAAGCAGCAGAGATACATAAATGCCAAAATGTCAAGGACTTTTTACATGAAATGGAGAAAGAAAATATTTTTATTCTAAGATAAGGGAAAAATAATTGGAAGGTAAACCTCAATAGTTAAGACAACAATTGTATATTAGTGCCCTTTGGTGTTAGTTCAATGTCAGGTGCAACCTTTTTATGTTAAGATGAAATAATGGATTCATAATTTTAGAGCATTTGTCCTGAGTCCTTTTAAAAATGATGGTTATTGATGGGTAATTGTCCAATCACACACTCTGTCACAACCTTATGACCAATGACTCATGTATTAAAAATAAGGATTTAGAGTTCCTGCTCTCCTGACCATTTTTAAAATAAAACCTATGATGGAGCTTCATCAGACTGCTACTTTAATTGATTGAAGTATTTGTCACAGAACAGCCTGAAATACAGTAGTGCTAAAAATATGATCCACAGCATCATTGCCAATACCTGGGACTCGTTAAAATGCAAATTATTGTAGCTTACCCTAGACTTCTTGCATCAGAAACTCTACAAGCGGACCCAATAATTTGTGATTTAATAAGTCTTCCAGGTAAGTCTGATGCATATTTAAGTTTGAGAATCTCTGTTTTAGGAGAACTCATTTCTTTTTTACTTCTCCAGGATAGTAGAAGAAATAACAGAAGTCTACCATTCCTTGAAAATATTTATTTTGTGATTGAATTTGTAAATAATCATGCACATTCCTATTGATGGAAGGTCTCCATTGCTAAAACAGATACATTTTTTGTTGACATATCCTGCCCTGCACTCCTTGATATTTCTATTATCTTGTTGGACAAGATGGAAGCAAGAAAAATAATTCCATAAAGCTGATACTGACCCAACGTTAAAGCTTATGGATTACACACTCAGTCTAAAAGCATTAAAATATTATTAACAATTTCTGAGTCAGTGTTTTCAAAATGAAGAGCAAGGGAGCAGATTGTTATTCCTAGAAACCAGAATCTTGAGGTTATCCTCAGCTACTCTTTTTATATATTTCTGTTTTTAACAATTACTGATTGCCCCATAAAACAATAGATGCTCCCCACCAATATTTTGCTGTTCCTGGCATGGTCATCCTTCACTCCATTGTGATTTTACCATTTCCTAATTTTTCTTCTTTCCGTTTAGTCCATGTCTAAAACTACCACTAAAGAATCAATGATGATGCACAAAAAGCATTTAGCACTCCCTCTCATGACAATGTAGTGGATAGACACAGCAGTTACCCTGGATACCCATGCTTTCCTTGACTAACACCTATTAGAAGCTTGTTTTGTGCCAGTATGTCATAGGATTTTAATTCCATTTGTGAAAAAATAAATAAGATCACAAACTGAAATATAAGAGTTTTTTAAAACATAGAACACAGGAGGACTATAATTGCTTTTATCAATATAAACATTTTACCTTGATCTCACCACAAATAAATGTTTGGGGTAACAGTTGCTGACTGCCTTGATTCGATTATTATGCAAGGTGTACATGGATCAAAGTACCACATTTTTCCCCATACATAGTTTTTTTTTTTTTTTAACCTGGAGACATGATATTTGAAAACCAAAATCTAAGATAGATCTGTAATAGGAAAAACCAAATGAACAGACATCTAAATGATTTTTTCTATCTCTTATACTAATGTATGAATGCATTAAAAAATGTAAATACAAGCCACAAATGGGAGAAAGATTATAAACTATTTCATTTACTTTAAAATAATCTAAATGTCAGGTCAGTTTTCTGTATCTAAAAACTTTGCTCCCAAACACTTGTTTACATTTTCTTCCCCCCACATTCTTGTTGCATATATAATTTGTCTAGGAAATTATACCTAATTCAAATTTAGCATTACAAGCCATATTATTCCTTGGTTTTTAAATTAAATCAATTAAATACCCTATCCTAATGAATAGTTACAATCAGTTGTTTATGTTCTTTTTGTTTGCTTGTTTAATGAAAATAGTTTGTAACCATGAGCTTTGTTACTATAAGTCAGAATTTTTTTGGATTCATATCCTGACTCTACCATTTTGTAGCTATGTGTTCTCTGGTGAGTTACTTGGCCACTTTGTGAATTAGTTTACCTATGAATTGGGGGAAAGAGTAGTTTCTAATTCACAGCTATGTTATAAGGAATAATAGGATTAATATATGATAACATGATAAACATTTAGGATGGTGTCTGTAAGCACTCTACATTCTCAAAAGATGTCAGCCATTACTATGGTTATGATAATATCAGAAAAACGGGTGAGAATCATATGTAACCTCGGTAAACTTTATTTTTAAAATTTTGGAATGAGAGTTACAAGCATTCTTACATTTCTTCAGGTAATACATACAGTTGTAAATTTATTGTAGTTTAAAAACTGCTACACAAATCCATACTAAATAGCTAAACCCTTAATGCCTTGGTCCTGAGTCGGCTTCCTCAGCCCTGTGTCACTAGAGTAACTTCGTTCAGCTGAGCCCAGTGATTATTTCCTTTGATCTGATGGGTGGGGTAGACAAGTTTCTGCAAGATTTCTATGTTGCCTACTGTCATTGCAAAGTCTGCTTCATGCCAAACCAACATAGAACTTCAGACCAATTGGGGTTGAAGTATAAATGACCAGGAAACTCCAAACAGGGAGTCAACCCCTACTTTCAGTGATCTCCCAAAACATGTTTTTGCTAGATTCTTTCTTCTTGGGACTACTAGCACAAAAACACCTAAAAATTTAAAGCTTTTAATCTAAGCCTTTCCAGGTACTAATATGCTAAAAGTCACATTATTCTTTTTTTTTTTTTTTATGGTGGTCATGCTCCTTAGGCCAGAAATTGGAAACCTACAGTTTTGAGTATATTTCTTTCCTAATATCACACAACTGAACTGATTCCTGAAAGTTCAACCTTTTGTTTGAATTTTCCAGTCCTTCTAAGCCTTTTTGATACAATAATTTTCTTAAAAAAGCGATGAGATGTAGACTCTCCCAGTCCACACCGGTGGTTGTGATTTTTCTCTTTTCTTCTAAGGAACAGTATTTGGGCACTTGTCTTAGCCTACGGCATGTTATCTCTACCTGTTTCTTTTAATTATTGATCCTGTGCTGTCAGGGTCATATCAAGTTGTATATATAATTAGTAAGACACAAAATATAGATACAGGCATTCCTTCAACATTTTTTCACACTTTTTGTATTCACAGTGGCCTGGTTGCATTAAGAAGCTCAATTTGTACCCTGTTGTAAAATAATTTAAGACAATATGAAGTTTAAAGACAATCTAGATTATCCTTGTACAAACCAGACTATATTAATTTTTTGAAACCAATTAATGTACATTTTTCAAAAATGAATTTATACGAGGGTTATATTTTAAATTATCTTCATTTACTGATAGAAAGTTTGAAATGCCATGATAATGAACTGCCTCTGATCACTAGAGATTTAGCAGCAACAAGATAAGCTACACCCAACAAAGATTTAAAAAGACTCATTTGATGATAGAATGAACATTCCTCTTAATTTAAGATCTGATGCTCTATGCAAACATTAGCCATTTGTGTCTTCTGGGCATGTTCTTAGCAAACACAGTAGCAATCCCTACATGTAACTATAGTTCAAAGGGTGTGGGGAAGGAAAATTTTACACATTTAATTAAAGAGTATGAGTCCTTGTTAAGCAGCAGCAGGATGCCTGCCACTCATTTCCAGGAATTAAAATCATGGCTTATTTTAACCTAAAGGAAGAACTAAGATCTAAAGAGTTAGAATAGATTAGACTGTCCTACTTTGTAGGCAAAAGCAAGATGAAGATGTACACAGACCAAACCAAAGTCCACATATATTCTTATCCATTTATGAATGGTTCAACTATTTATCTATGGAGGACTCAAAATTATTAGCTTAAGGTACATAGGATTAATGGAAAAGAATAAACACTTCTATTATGAGATTATCATTCATAGTAGAGTAACATAGAAAGTCTATTTCAAGGAATCTAATAAATTAGTTAATAATGATTCAATTTAAATTATTTAGATTTATTAAAGTTATGAACTTAAAAGAACTGTGGTCTAGTCTGGCATGACTATTTTAGAATAATCACACAAACAAGGAAGAAGTATGAACTTTGAAAACAATTATAGTATTGGGGCTATAACATGTATTATGTTTCATTCAGAAATCCTCCCAAAATTCAAAGAAAGAAAAAACATATGTACTCAGCTACAGATCTTTTACCATTTTTTGTCTTTGCAAAACATCTAGACTATGTTAATATTGAACACCAAAAACTTTAAAGTACCATTCAATTAAATATTAGGTAATAGTTACATTATAATTTATATGTTATGTAAGAGCATGCAAATATGACTATAATAAAATGCTAAGTGAAAAGTAGAATATTAAGTACACCTACTCTAATAGAAGGACACAAATTATATGTGTGCGTAGACAAAGTCCAAAAGGACCTATGCAAATAAAGATAAGTCATTTCAGTTTATGAATTGAAAACAAATGAAATTTTCTGATTGGTATCTTTTGTAATATTATAAAAATAACAGTGCTACAATAAATGCATGTGTTTGAATTTTCAGTCTTCAATTGTAATAAAACTCTATATGAATTTTCTTCTGTAGACAAATGAGGAGTCAGTCATCTTTAAACTCAAACCAGCGTTAAGCTGTAATCTTCATATTTTAAAAATATATGTTACGTGTCCATATTTTTTCCCAAAATATAAATTGAGGTAGATCCTGTCTCCCATATTTTTCTTCTTCATAACAATATGGCTTAGAAAAAGTTTAGTTTGGACAGTTTTAAATATTGCTTTATTGACAGTCTCATATTTGACATTCCTGCTATAATTACAGTGTGTATTATAGCAAGAGATGTTCTGCACCATCCCTTTTGACTCAATTGCTGTCTCCTTTACTATAGTCTGGGCAAATATCAGAGTATAATCTAATAAAACATGTATATATTTTCCTTGAACAATTTTCAGATATTATTTGCTATAGATATCAGAGTAAATTGCTTTTGAAACTATCAATGCTCAGATGAAAATAATGACATAAAAACACATCAACATGAAAAAATATTTTATACTAAAATATGGAATCTCTTATTTATAGGCATATAACTTTTAAGAACAAGTATGATATCTCAATCCTCTCTTCTATCTGTTATATGCAACTGCACTGTATGAAATGTATTAAGTATCAAGGAGTCTTGTTTTGGGGTAGACCAATGAGGTTCAAGTAGAAGAGGTTGACCTTCCACAATCTTTAACATAGTATCTTTTAAACCTATTTAAAGTGTAGTTCACTCTCCCACTCTCTTGATTATGCAGAGAAAACCTAGGAAGGTGACACTGTGTTTTAGATATTAGGCAACCCCCATCTCATCCTCTGTGGGCACACCTGCTTTGTTTTATTTATTTATTTATTTATTTTTGTAATTCTCATAGATCTTTCAACATCTTTAGCTTGTTCTCTACAGAAGCTGGCCTACCTTCCTATCTTCCCTTCTTTCCTCTTTCTTTATTTGGTACTGGGGATTGAACCCAGAGGAGCTTTACCACAGAGCTATATCCCTAGTCCTTTTTACTTTTTATTTTGAGACAGAGTCTCATTAAGTTGCCCAGTATCTCCCTAAGTTGCCCAGGCTGGCCTTGAACTTTTGATTCTTCTGCCTCAGCTCCAATGTCACTGGAATTATAGGTGTGAAATACCCTTCCTTCCTTCTTTAAAACAAAATAAATATAGCCCTCTTTCCTTTTCTGAATATATGAACTATATCCTGCAGACAAATTTTGCTGCCTCTTTCAATGGCTGGAAAGGGTTACAACCTCTCCCAAACTGGGAAGTGATTGGATCAGCATATTCAGAATCGCTAGGTCTGTTCCTTTCTCATATCTTCCTCACATTGTCTCTGCTGAGTGGGTAAATGAAATGCTTTCCTGTTCTTGGTGAGAACACTGCTCCTTTTTATGTCCTTTTGGGCTAGAGGAAACTCTCCCCTCTCACTTTTCTTTGATGGGGAAGAGAATTTTGAAATAAATTACTTAAACTAATTCTATTTTACTTTTGATTGTGTATTGTAAAGTGGTAAAGATCATTACAGATTTGTTATAGATAATATTGTCATTTTATGTCTGTCATGAGTTGGAAAGAATTAGAGTAATACCTTTTTTTTTAGCTTTTATTAGTGCATTATGGATATATGCCATAATGGGGTTCATTTTGTCATATCATAAATGTATATAACACAGTTTTCTCCGTTTCCATCTCAAGTACTATCCCCTTCCTTCCCCTCTTCCCTCCTTCTGATCCCTCTGATCCTCTTCCTTTACTTGACTTTCTTGTATTTATTTATTATTAATTGGCACATTATGGTTATGTATAAAATTGGAGCTTGATGTGGTATACTCACATATCCATCTAGTATAATTTGGTCAACTTCATTCCCTAGTTCTTCTCCTCTCCGTCTCATCCTCCCTCCCCCTTGGAACCCTGCTTCTATTATACTGATCTCCCTTTTATTTTCATGAGGTCCTCCTTTTTATTCCTCCAGCTTCCACATATGACAGAAAACATTCAACCCTTTTATTTCTGAGTCCAACTTATTTCACATAGCATGATGTTCTTCAGTTCCATCCATTTATCAGCAAATGACTTATTTTCCTTCTTCTTTGTGGCTGAGTAGATCTTCGTTGTGTATGTATACCACATTTTCTCTATCCATTCATCTGTTTATGGGTACCTAGCTTGGTTGTGTAACTTGGCTGATGTGAATTGTGATGCTATAAACTTTGATATGCATGTATCACTATAGTATGCTGATTTTAGTTCTGGATGAAAACAAAAGAGTGGGGTATTGGGACCGTATGGTGGTTCCATTGCTAGTCTTATGAGGAAACTCCATAATTCTTTACAATGTGGTTTTACTAATTCACAGTACCATAAGCAGTGTGTAAGCATACATCTTACCGCACATCCTCATCAGTGATTATTGTTATTTGTGTTTTTGGTGGTTGTCATTTTAACTGGGGTGAAATGAAATTTCAGTGTACTACTAATTTACATCTCCCTGATTGTTAAGAATGTTTGTTATGGTTTAGATAAGAGGTATCTTCCAAAAGCTCATGTATGAGATGATACAAGAAAGTTCATAAGTGAAATGATTGTATTAAATTAATCAATGCATTAATCCGCTGATAAGGATTTACTGGGTGGTAACTGTAGGCATGTTGTTGTGGCTAGAAGAGAAGAGTCACTGCAGTTGTGACTTCCGTGTTTATGTTTTTGTCCCTGGTGAACAGAGCCCTCTCTCTCCCTCTCTCTGTCTCTGTATCTCTCTCTCTCTCTCCTTCCTTCTCGCTGTATCCTGAGCTGCTTTCCTTCTCCATGCTATTTCACCATGACGTTCTGCCCCACTCCAGCCCAGAGCAATGGAGTCGGCCATCTATGAACTGAGACCTCTGAAACCATGAGCTCCAAATGAACTTTTCCTCCTCCATGTTGATTTTGTCAGGTCTTTTTGCCATTGTGATAAAAAAGCTGACTAAAACAATGTTGAACATCTCATTTAATTGTTGGTCATTTGTATTTCTTCTTTTGAAAACTTTATCTTTAGATATTTTCCCATTCATTTTATACTTTTTTAAAGAGAAGGACAGTGAGAGAGAGAGAGAATCAATTTTATTTAGTTTTTCACATGGCTTTCGTTGCTCCAAGACTTTGTCGTGTACATGGTGCTGGGGTTTGAACTTGCATCCTCGAAAATGCCCTGCAAGTGCTGTAACTGACGAGCCACGGCTCCAGCCCCATTTTGCCCATTTATTGAGTGGACTTGTAGGGTATTTTGTGTTAGATTTTTTCAGTTCATTATATATTTTGATTATGAATCCCCTGCCAGAAGAGTAGCTGGCAAAATTTTTCTCTGCTCTTAATTATTTCTTTTGCTGTGCAGAAGCCCTCTCACCTATTAACTCCTGGTTTCATTTCTTAAACTTGGGGAGTCTTATTCACAAAGTCAGTGTCTGTGCCTCCATTGACCAGTACCTTTCCTAAGCCTAGTTCTAGTGATATTTACTGAGTTGTCATATGCCTATTCTGTTATATGTTGTTAAACAGGCATCTTGTTTTTAAAACCATTGGGTTAGGCTTCATGGTTGATTGGATTTCTGTGCCTAATTTTTGCTAATCTCTGAAAACAATTTGAGGAGCAGACATTAGTGCTTTTCTGAACTTGAAGAAATAGGGGATTGTAATATAAGTACAATTCTTAGTAATATTGCATAGATGGAATTAAAAGTTTTTCCATGGTAAATTTTTATGTTTCAGAATGCTTTTCAGAATATGATATACTTCTCTCTATATTTCTTTAGTTTTATTATTTCTTTAGAACAATAAAGAGGAGGTTTAGAATTATTATTCACTTATATGAAAATATCATGTCAACTGTCCCAAAACAAATCTCTTTGGCATAATCCTTAAACTGCATTTCAATGCACTAATGTCATAATGTCACTGAGGCCCAAGTTCTGTGACACTTAGGCCATTTAATTCCTGAGAGTTTCCATACATTATAAAATAGGAGATCTGTAGAGACCATAGTCTGAATATTTGAATCACTCCAAAATTCATTTGAGGAAGTCTAGTCACCAGAGTGGTGATATTAGGAGAAGGACAAATTTGAGAGGTGATTAGCTGAGGGATAAGAAAAGGAATCCTTGAGAGCTGCCTTGTCCCTTCCATCATGTAAGGATAAGGCAAGAAGGTGTAATGTATGAGAAGACATGCCCTCACCACAAACCAACTTTTTTGGCACCTTGATCTTTGACTTCCCAGTTTCCAGAACTCTGACGCATTTCTGTTGTTTATAAGCTTCCCAGTTTTGTACATTGTTATAGAAGCCCAAATATGAGGACAGGAGAGCTGGAAAAAACTGTTTTACTTCAATTGTCTACATTTGACAATGTATTTTTATCCTCCATAGTAAGAACAACATTTACTAACAGTTTACTTTCATCAATAAACAATAGCAAAATTCTACAATAAACATCAAAACCTAAATGTAAGTGTAGTCAAATATAAGTGACCTCCTCTACTCTTTGTAATAGGCTTGCCAGGGTACATTGTAGAGTATCTGGATTTATAGATGTTCAAGGGATATTTTGATTACTACTAAAATATCTCAAGATAAGTGATTCTTTCTAACAATCCTGTAGTAGAACCCTTGTGACTCAGGGATGGAATCTCATTATCCCTTCAAATTGGATGCTCTATTTAACTTTCCCTCTGGCTAGAGCTCTAATTTATCATAATGCCTGGTGTCATTTCTCTGCCCAGCCTGGAGTTGCGGTGATTGACTGAGTGAGCCACATTCCAAGTTGATATCCAATTGCATAGTTGACATCTGTATTTGGATTCCAAATAGAAACCTCAAAGTCAACATAGTCAAAAGAGAATTTTGATTCCTCTCATCCATATCTCACTAAGTAAATGTTGCTGCTGGTGAAATTGTCAACGTCCAAATCTTAGACATGATCAATAGAAGGTAAGTCTTTATTTCACTGCTATCTTCTCCGCATAAGTGCATAATGTTAAAAAGTTAAAAGGCTCAGTCCTGGACTTTCCATCATTCTAGGCCTAAATTATCTCACTAGGGGAATTCCTCCGCTCTTGTGGCTTTAAATATAGTCTACATATTTTTCATTTCTCTCCTTCCTGATTGACATCCACAGTATAAACAAGTTCTTACAGCTCTGCTTTCAAAATGTACTTCTAATCCATCCCTGAAGCTTGTTTTCTTTACAGACACCCTAATGCAAACCCCTACTATCTATTTTGGGGACTCCTTACTGGTATCCCTGTTTTCACGCCACTCCTAATAAAATGTATTCCCTTTATTGCAAGAAGCATTATATAAAATAGAACAAGTCTGGCAAACATTAAACTATGTTCTTCCTCTACTTAAACACCACCAATGGTTTATCATTGTATTTGTAATAAAATCCAAATTTCTTAAACTGATCTATATGGTCCCATATGATCTGGATAAAATTTTCTACCACTTTCTTCTTTGCCCTTGTACTTCTGTCATAGTTACCTTCTTTGTTTAGTCAGGCCAAACCTTCTCCTGGTCTGGACTCACTGGTTTCTCTGCCAGGAAAGCTTTGTTTTTAGATACAAAAGATTGTTCCCCTCTTGGTCTTTAAACTACAAATCAAGTGTCACTTTTTTTTAAGAGAGAAGGAGAGTGAGAGAGAGAGAGAGAGAGAGAGAGAGAGAATCAGTTTTTATTGGGTTTTTCACATGGCTTTCATTGCTCTGTCACTTAGCTGTGTATGTGGGCTGCTGGGGTTTGAACCCATGTACTTGCACATGACCATGCTAGGCAAGTGTGGTAACCGCCAAGCCACCACTCCAGCCCCCAAGTGTCACTTGTTAAATGAGCCAATCGATGTAAATTAGCTCACTCTATGTTACCTGCAAAGACTATGTAGTATGATAGTCCTGTTCTGTTTTCCTTACAGCGCTCTCTGAATTATCCTGTTTGTTTTCTGTCTACACATTTTAGAAGTAAGGACTATAACTTCAGGCACCTTGTTTGTCTTGTCCATGTATTTACCCATGGAACTTACAATAGGATATGGCATACACTAAATGCTTAGTACTTGCTTGGGAATGAGTTAATGAGACGTTTAAATGTAAGTCCTTTTGATTTTGCATTATCATACACTTCAGAGTTTATGAAAAACAGGCAAATCATTTTCTTGCTATTTTTATTTCTAATTTAACAAATTCAATGTATGCATAACTTAGTTGTTACTACTTGTGATCTTGTTTGTTGGTCTAGCATTTCAAGGTGAAGTGCTGAGACGTCCACCATGACCTTCGTAAAGGAGCAGGCTCCTGCTTATCGGCACCGCGGGTCACTGTGGCAGAGTTGTGTAGGTAACTACCTACAAATGAAGTGCCATTGCTCAGATTTTCTTGAGTCAGAGAAGGGAAGATCAAGGTGGCTAGGCAATGGAAAGAGTTCTCATTCTTTGCTGAATGAAGGCTCATGAAGATTTAGGTTCCACATGCTTCCTTTTGCTTTATTTCTTCACTAGACTCAGATATATAACTCTCTCCATGTACTGCTAGGACAACTTACCCAGAATGAGCTCCCAGGCATCCAAGGACCTGCTTCTCTTTTTGAAACTCCTGACCCCATCCCACTGATTTTGCAAGCGCTCACAGCCACAGTCACTTTAATCCCATGTCCAGGAAGGGAAAACAAAGACGAAGACAAAAAACAAAGAGAACAGACAACTACTAAAATGTCGACTCGTAACCCTATTACTATCTTGTTCCTTTCATAATCAGCCTTGTGGCCCATTAAATTCAGAGATATAAATCTTTAAAATACAGATTCTCTTTCCTCAAGCGTGTACAGGAACAATCATTTTTACATTACAATTGTCCAATTAGCAAAATAAAAAGAAAGAAATCACTTGTATTTCTATATTAAAACAGACCAAAAGTTAATGTTTTTAGCTTAAAATAAAAAGGAAAGAGACTCCTTTTCAGACTTCAGGAGTTGGATAGAGAGAGACAAGTGGTGAGGAGAAGGGTAATTTGGTCCTGCCTTTACAGGGAAGGGAGGATTGCACAACTGAGAGCTTTGTAAATGGTGTAAATTAGCTCATTTTTTCCCATTGGTGAGATTGAAGAACTGTCATTGGTTGGTGTTCACCAGTTCAGTACAAAATGAAATTCATAATGAATTTAAAACTCTGATCCACACAAAGCCTTAGAGCAGCACGTTTAAAATGATCCCAAATTCCTGATTCAGATGATGAGTGTGACCCAGGCAAAACAGACAGATCAGCAGCTCCTGCTCTCTTTCTTTCCTGCAGGTCTCCATGAGTGGACTGATCCTTTCAGAGATGGACTCTGCCTGGGGCATGATACCTCAATGCATTATATCATGATAAATAGGCAGAACATTTCCCAGGGGCTTGTTTTAATGATAAGGCCAAGTCAGCCACTGCCACATAGTGTAGAAGCCCTCAGGAAGTTAAATCAAGGTGTGGTATTAAAATACTTTCATGCAGGTGTTCACTGATTTTGTAATGTTTCTGTGATTTTTTTTTCCCCAAAACCTGGGAAAAATGCTTACAGGAAAATTTAGATTATCTGTCAATCATAATTGTGAAGTGGAACAAATGATTTGGAAACCCAGTCTTGCATCAGGACTCATCTTCACCCCTTATTATGTGGTCACAGTCAATATCAATGAGAGTAATAATAATTCTGATTCAGGAAGGTGTGAGAATTGGACTTTATATAAAATTTCCTTGTACACTCTGAATCGTCTTAACCAAGTCATTCTTTATTTTTACTTCGATATCACAACTAAAATCCTGCCAGGTCAGGATTTAATCTGATAGTCTCAATATGTGGCCTTCGATGTACTAATGTTCTGGGAAGATCACTGCATTTCAGCCTGGGAAGAGATATCTTTCCAACCATCATCTAGTCAAAATACTCATTCAGGGATTCAATCTTCTCTACAAAGTGTGTGTTTCAGTCAGACACTTGAACCTCTTCAGTGACAAGGAACTTGCTACTTGAGATTTTAATCTTTTGTCAGCATTGGCTGTTATAAGAGCCATCTTCATCCTGGGCTGAAATTGATCTTCTTGTAACTTGCATTTAGTGATTTTAGTGTTTCTCCTGTGGTTCACGCCTCAGCCTGTTTTACATTAATCTTTATAGTACAGAGTAAATCTTTTTCAATAGCATATTAGCTATCAATTCATAATTTGAAATTATTATTAAAATAGACCTTTACCTCACATTTCTACCGGTGTTTGGTAAGACACACTCCACGGTTCCATGGCAAGTTGAGAAGAAGGCTGGTGGCCTGCCGTCTGCTTTCCCCACTGTCCTGCTTGTCATGGGCATTGTGGGCAACGTGTGCACAGATGGAGGTTGGAGGGTTTGCTCATGTACCTCATAAACCAGAGGTTCAGAAAAGCACCATCTTAAAGCAGAGGGTTCTACTCTGGGGCTGAGAATTCGAGTTGTCATAGATGACAAGGCAACAAAGTGAAGAAAGGGGCTATACACATTCTGAAGCTTTGTCATTTAATTTGTGCAAACATACTAGACTACTGATTGAATTTGTGTTTGCTTGCGTGTTGGACGAAATAGCTAATTTTGTCTCTTGAAAAGAATCATCTTTGGGAATCTGTTTCCATCCTATAAGTGAGATAAGAGGATTCTTTGGGAATCTGTTTCCCAAATGATTCATGGTCATGTAGGATTGACTACTAGCAACTAAGTTACAGGAAGGTGAAGTGACTTGAGGAATTGTAATATATCCAGGACTATAAGTTCCAAATAAGTTATTAATTAATGACATACAATTATTGTAGATAAACAAATGCTTGATTACCAAACAAGTTTTCTCATGTTAAATAAATAGAATTTAAATTAGATAAATGGATTAAATAGTGCAGTACAGATGCTCAATGGTAAATTATTGCCTTTTTTTTTTCTTTAAAGAGAGAGGGACAGTGAGAGAGACAGAGAAAGAGAGAAACAACTTTATTTAGTTTTTCACATGTCCTTTGTTTCTCCAACACTTAGTTGTGTACATGGTGCTGGGGTTTGAACCCAGGTCCTCATGCTTGCCAGGCAAGCGCTGAAACTGCTGAGCCACTGCTCAAGCCCAAAAATTATTGTCTTAAAAATAACAGGAAATTCTGTCATTTGCAACAATATGGATGAACCTGGAGAATATTATGTTAAGTTATAAGCCAAGCTCATAAATGCAAATACTGTATGATTTCACTTATATGTGGAATCTAAATATACATTCTATTACAAGGTGTTCTTCCTGTCATATATGAGAAAAAAAACTTAAAATGGCTAAGTAAATTGTTTCACTCACAGGGCTAGTAAAGAAGCTATTGATCATCCCAGTGCCCAGATAATGTCAAAATCATTGCCCAACACTACTTATGAAGAAAAAATATTTATACAAATTAGCTTAATCATAACCATATCAAAGTGGTTTGTTTTGTTTCTTTCTTACATTTTAATTTACCTTTTATTTGGTAGCAACCACACCAGTATGGAATCCATTATTTCTACTGGTAGTCTTTGTAATATGAAGGACTCATCTATCAAAGTCCCTGACATTGTTCTAAGTGATGAACAAAGGAAATGATCAAAACAAACACAAATTAGATTTTACACTCCAGTGTGGAAGACAAAGAGGAGGTTTTCAAAAGCATAGTTCATTCTGTTTCTTTTGCTTCTTTATTTGAAATACACGAAACCTAATTTAAAAGAGAAAAGTACCCCATATATTTCAAAGCAAAATAATTTAGTCTCTTCATTCTCATCCATTCAGAGTCAAACTTCAAGGTTATAGTGATTTGTGCTTTACATAACTTGACCACTCTCTCTTGTTTATTGAATTAATACATACAGCGCTTCTATTCCAAAGATATTATGGGAGTGACAGGTGGTGGCTCTTCTTTTCAACAATGTACTCCGCAAAAATTATAAAGATATTAAAATCTAATAGTGTGTTTTATTCCTAAGGTTAAATTCAGTAGGAAAAATCCAAACTAGATAATACTTCAGAGTTATCTTGAAGTAAGCAGTTTTCCATAAATCACACACTACATGGGGTGCATGATTTTTCTTTTCATTTAATTCACCTATGTGTAGCAATGCACTCTTTGGCAGTAGGGGCAATAGACATAAATTAATAGAAGAATTGAATAATACAACATCAAATTTTGACTGTTATAAATGCTGTCCATCTGTTCTTTTCTGTGTTAAATATACCCTTATTTTATATGCAGGCTGGCAGAGGAAAATAAATTGTCTCTTCCCATCAGCATTTTACTTCTGGGATTTTTCTGTCCTGTTTCAAAAGGGTCTCAGATATGTGACTCCTGACTCTATTCTTTCTATAATAAAATGCTAAATCTGGTTTAGTGTGATATTACAAATCTAGAGATACAACCACATTTTCTCAAGAACCTATTAAATTCAGCCAACAGCAACTTATCATTAAATGCTTCAAAATAAAAATGTAGTCAGCCTCAAGCTGCATAATATTTTGTGAGTATAGCAAAGCTTAAATATAGTATAAATATTGATAAAAGTATATAAACCTAGAAGTTTTTAGTAGGGTAGCTTTTAGTTAACACCTCACTTCCCATCATCTATACCATTATTTTTGAGTATATACAAGGTAAGAATTCCTTCAACATTTTCATTTCAATTAATTCATTGTGTAGAGAGGTACTAAGTGATATGTATCTATCATACAGTATCATTTACTTATATTCAATTTAAAAGTCCAATCTATATTTTAAAACTCAAAATAGTGAAAAAGATTGTTTGAACATAAAAGTATCTTAACCAAAAAATGAATACAGAAATATGTAGTTGTATACAAACTGACATACTGTAAGTCCAGCAATATTGAATTTCCTATTAAGTATAGTCTACTATTCTTAAAATCAGTTTTCTTAGAAAAGGTTAATTCCAAGATTGTGAATGTCGTTAAAATTACATTTAGTAGATATTTTTCTTAATTTTCCTTTTGTCAATAAAATATGTAAAATTATTTTACAATAGAATCACATATGTATAAATTAAGAAATGGAAAGAATTCATAAAGAGGCCTTATGATATTTTTCATATATTTTATTTTACGTTCATGGCATGAATGCCTTTGTAATGTACGCATTAACCTATTGTAATTTTTTGGTAAGTTTCTGTAGTTTAAATTGATTATTTATCATGGGATCCTCATTTTAAAAGTTAATTTTCTAATTTCTTATTATTAAAAATAATTTATGGGGCTGGAGTGTTGGCTAAGTGGTTACGGCACTTGCCTTGCTTGTGCGAGTACCGGATTCAAACCCCAGCACCACATACACAATGAAGTGTCCTAGCAATGAAAGCCACATGAAAAACTAAATAAAATTGATTCTGTCTTTCTCTCTCTCTCTCTCACTGTCCCTCTCTCTTATTGAAAAAAATTATGCTGGTTTGACATATACGTTTGATGGAAAGTTTTAAAATAAAGAAAAAATTGCCCTGTATTTTTCACGCATTTTTATCCAGTCTTTTTCTGGTTTGAGACTCAGAGAAAAGATTCCTTTTATTCAAAATTTAAATTTGTGTCCTATGTTTTGCTCCCTTCAATTAAAATTATAATATAAGCATTTTTTCAAGCTGCAGAAGAACTTCATACACACAATTTAATGGCTGCTTAGTATTCTACTGAAAGAAATACAGCTCTAAGTATTGTCTACAAAAAGCCTGCTATTGTAACTCCTGGGCCACCTGCAGTGGAGTTTGTGGGGAAGGGGTTCAGGAATGTGTGTTGTAATCAACCCACCCAGATGATTCTTAAAAGCTAAATTTTTGAGAAGCCATGATCTCTAACTGCACTAAAATTAATCTGTCATTTTTGTTTTTAAACTTTTACATTATTTACAATATTTTTATCATACATGATAACACAATTTTTTATTTTGTCATTTCAGGTTATTTATTTCTAGTTAAGAGCTATGAGATAGGGGCTGGAGTGGTGGCTCTGTGGTTATGGTGCTTACCCGGCATGTGCGAGGATGCAAGTTCAAATCTCAGCACCATGTACACAATGAAGCCTTGGAGCAACAAAGGCTATGTGAAAGACTAAATAAAGTTGATTCTCTCTCTCTTTCTCTCTCTCTCACTGTCCATTTCTCTTAAAAAAAAAAGAGCTATGGGATATAATTTACATAAAATAAATTTCATCCTTGTAAAATATGTTTTAGTATATTCAATAAAATTCATCCTTATAAATATGTTTTAGTATACCTGTAGCTGTGTCATCACCAATATTTAATCTTGGAATATTTTTGTTGCCCACTAAAGGCACTTTCCTTAGGAGCTGCTCCCTTTTCTACACAGCACCCTTACCCCATCGGGCAACTATTCAGAGACTCTGTCTCCATAGATTTGCTTTTTCTGGTCTTTCATATAAATGTACTCAAACAGTATGTGGTCTTTTGCAAGATGCTCTTTCATTTAAATTAATGTTTCTAAGGTTCCTCGATGTGTCATGTATCCGTTCATTTTCCTCTTTTGTTATTAAATGATATTGCACTATATGGTATACTAACTTTTGTTTACCCCCTTCTCAGTTGGTAGATGTTTGGTTATTACCGTTTTTTGACTATTATCAATAATTCATGAACATTTTCTCCATGTTTTTATTTGGATGCTTGTTTTTATTTCTCTTAAATATATGCTTAAGAGCAGTAATATTTAGTCACCTAGTACCTCTATTTTTAATACATTGAGGAAATACAAGATTACTTTCAAAAGTTTCTGCACCATCTTACATTCACACCAGTAAAATAAAAGGGTTTTTCTGTTTCTCCCCATCCAAGCCATCCCTTGTTATATCTGGTTTTTGTTGTTTGTCTTCTTCTTTACCCTCTCAAGAAGTTTCGTGTGGTTATAATTTGAATATTCCTAATAACTAATAAGGTAACCATGTTTTTTTCATGTAGTCATTGTGTATATTTTCTTTGGAGAAATTATATTAAGATATTTTCCCATGTTTAAAAGTGGGGTTATTTGTTTTCTGTGTGAGATAACACTGAAGTACATCAAGTGCTCTCTCTGCATCAACTGAAAAGATTTTATAGTTTTCTTCATTTTGTAAGTTTAGCACATTATGTTACGTTTTCAAATGTTACACCTTCTGCACATTTCAGGGATAAATTCCACTCCATTATTGCACATAATGCTTCTCATATGTTGCTGAATTAGATTTGCTAGCATTTTGTTGAGGATTTTTGCATTTACATTAATACTGAGTATTTTTCTCTAGCTTTCTTTTGTATAATGTGTCTGATGGTCATATCAGAGTAATAACGGCTCATATGATGACTTGGGGAATATTTCCTTCTTTTTTAATTCTTAGACATCTCTGTGAAAGATTAGAACTAATTCTTTAAAAATCTTAGTACCATTCACCTATAGGGTCAACCTCGCCTTGAGTGTTTTTCTTTCTGGATTGTTGTTAGTAATGTGAAGTCATTATTTACTTCAAGTTCATTCAAATTCTGCATTCCTTCTTGAGTCATTCTCTTTAATTTTGTCTTTCCAGAAATTTGCTTATTTCATCTGTGCTATTTAATTTGTGGCATAACATTGTTCATAGAATCCATTCATGATCCTTGTATCTCTGAAATCAGTAGTGTTTTCTACTTTTTCATTCCTGATTTCAGTAATCTATTTTAGGTCTTCTACATTGGAATTAGTTATTATAGCTAACGGATTATCAGTTTTGTTGATCTTTGCAAATTAGTGACTTTTAATTTCATTGACTCTTTTTTTCCTATATACTTTCATTTATTTCTGTAATAATATTATCATCTCTTTTCTTTCACTTGCTTTAATTTTAGTATCCTCCCTTTTTCTAAAGTTTGTTAAGTGGAGGGTAAGTTTATTTATTTGAATCCGTATGCTTTTTAATATAAGACTTTACAGTTCTAAATTACATTTTAAGCACTATTTTGCTGAGTATTACATATTGAAACTATTAATCAGAAAATTCAAAGTTCAAAATGCCCCATTAATACAATTATATTGGTGTTCGTAAACACTTGTATTTCTGAAACATTTCAAATTTTAGACTTCTGGGTTAGAGATGCTCAACCAGTACTCTGTACAAAAATCCAGAATCCAAAAAAACCCTGATATCTTAAATAATTTTTGTTCCAAGTATTTTAGATAAGGAATAGTCAAACTGTACTCATTTCTGTATGTTTTATTTTTATTTTTTTTGAATACTGATGAATTTTCTAATTTTTCTTGTGATTTCTTCTTTGACTCTTTGGTTATTTAGCAGTGGTTTGTTAATGCCCAAATTTCCTTGTTGTTGATTTATAATTTCATCTCATTTCAGTCAGAGATAATATTTGGCATGATTTCAATGCTTTTATTATTGAGCTTTGCTTTATGGCCCGCCATGTAGTCCACACTAGTGGATGTTTCATGTGCATTTGAACTGAACCTATCTTCTACTTGGTCAGATGGAGTACCTTCTATGACTGTTAGGGCAGTTGGTTCATAGTGTTGCTCAGTTCTTTTATTTCTTTTTGAGAATTCTGTATATTCTAGGCATTATTGAAAGTGTACATTGACCTATCCAATAATTACTATTGAATTCTCAACTTTTGAGAGAACATATATGAGTCTATTTTTATCTGTGCATATATTTATTTAACCCTTGTGCATCTCCTATGGATTGCCTACCTCATCATTGAAAAACATCCCATTTTGTTTCCATTGATGTTTCTTGTGCTGAAGTTCATTTCCCTCTGATCTTAATATGACTATCCTAGCTGTCTTCTGGTTACTATTTGCATGGCATATCTTTCCTTAAAAATATTTTTCATTTCTGTCTATTGGTGCTTATGAATTTATAGGCAGCATATATATTTGGATTATTTTTTTATCCTTCAGTAAATTTCTGTCCTTTAATTTGTGTGTTTAATCCATTTGCATGTAATCTAATTGCTGATGAGGAAGAGCTTATGTTGGTCATTTTGCAATTCTTTTCTTCATGTCTTTTGTCCTCATTTTTCTTCCCCCATCTTGCCTTAATTTTTTAGATATTTTATAGTATACTGTCTCTGTTTCATGTTGTTTCTTTAATTGTTTTTAAATTTACTTTGTAATTGGCTACCCTGAGGATTATAATTAACAATTTAATTTAAAGCAAATATTTCTTGAAATTTGTGATTCATTATAGACTTTGTGATTTTTTTTCTAAACCTGATGATATCTCTTCTACAATTTTTTAGAGAGAAGGACAGAGAGAGAGAGAGAGAGAGAGAGAGAGATAGTTAATTTTTTATTTAGCTTTCCATGTGGCTTTTGTTGCTCCAACACTTTTTTGTGTACGTGGTGCTGGGGTTCCAGCTTGTGTACTTGCACCTACGACGCAAGTGCCGTAACTGCTGAGCCACCACTCCAGCCCTCCTCTTCTACAATTTTGAGTGAAACTTTTTCAATCTGAAGTTGTCAGTGGAGAACCTATTAAGAAAAAAAGCACATCCTTTGTTAAAAACAAAAAAGTTAAATAGCCCATTGGATAAAATGTTAATGGACTGCAGTAGTTCAAGCATTTTACCAAAGATGAGAACCATGTTTCTGTGAGTATGAAGAAGAAAACAAATTTGATTCACGATAAACTTTAAGATCTATATGCTCTTTCTCATATGTGGAGGCTATCTCGTGAAAATAAAAGGGAATTACCATATTACCCAGCTCTACCAGTTCTTAATATTTATCCTAAAGAAATAGAGTGATCATGCTACAGTGATACATGCATACCCATGTTTATATCAGGACAATTCACAATAGCTGAACAATGGAACCAGCCTAGGTATCCATCAATAGATGAACAGATAAAAAGACTGTGGTATATATACACAACAAAGTTTTATTCAGCCACAAAGAAAATAAAGTCATGCCATTTGCAGGAAAATGGATAGAGCTTGAGACCATTTTGTTAAATGAAATAAGCCAAATTCAGAATGTCAAGAGTCAAATATTGTTGCAAATATGCAGAAGATAGAGTGTAAAAAAGAAAAGAAAGGAGGGAATGATCACATGAAAAACAAAGTAAGAGCAATAGAATAGAGGAAAGGGATCAAGTGGCAGGAGAAAGTGAGAGATATTGGTCAAATTGTATTGTCATATTGTGTGCATGTACTAATATGTAACAATAAATCTCACTAGTATGTGTAGCTATAATGCACCAAAAAATGTGGAGAAAAAAATGGAAGAGGGACTAGTAGAGTTGAGAAAAGATATCAAGGAGAAGGAATAAAATTGATCCAATTATCTATATGCATGCACAAATATGACACAGTGAATCCCACTATGGTGTCTAATCTAATGCACCAATTTAAAAAACATTGATTCATATTTTACAAGTTCTAAAACATGTGCTTTACAGATTTAATGAGTTATGGCCGTTGTGGAATCACCATTCCTCTGTTCTTTACTATCAATCTCCACACCAACACAACAATTTGTACTCTAGTGGTTAGTTAATCTAAAAGATCCAATTTGTAGACTTGTCATAAAATAAGTTTAAAGGTACAACAAGAAGTGTGTGGGTGTGTAGAGTGCTTTTCCAGCTGATGCAAGGCCCTAGGTTCAATCCCCAGCACCACAAAAATATTTTAAAAAGTATTTAAAAACAGTGAATTAGAAAAGAGGTCAATAGAAAATATAATATCTCAAGTACTAAAAATTGTAAAATACTAATAAAAACCTAAAAGATGTAGCACAGTGTCAAAAACTAACATGAATAGAGATAAGAGAGAAGAGTGAAAAAGTACTATGTGAAATTATAATGATTATGAAATTTCAAATGTCCATTCAATGAAAACCATGCCAAGATATGTAGTAATGTCACCAAATTAAAGAAAAAGAGAAATCTTAAAAGCATTAGGGAAAAAAAGTAAGTTACCTCTTATATAGCAACAATATGACTGACAGCTAGCTTTTGGCTTTTGGATTAAAAAAAAGAAGCCATAAAACATTCTATTTAAAGCAGGGAAACAACATGTTTTCCAGTTTAGTGTTGTATTCTCAATGAACATATTCCTCAAAGGTGACTGTCACATAAAGTTGTATTTAGAATAATAAACAGAAATAAATTCTTGCCCTAAGACTTAGACAAAAAAGAAGAAAAAGTCTTCTTCAAAGAAAAGGAAAATCATGTCAGAAAGAAAAATAGGATTTCAGGAGGAAATGAAGAACAACGGACAGAATTAGCTTGAAATGTATTTAAATATAAATAAATAAGAGAAAGGATGGCAGTTGAGTAAGGATGAATTTCCCAGCAGTTCCTCAGCACCAGATTTATGAAGCAGTAGGATTGCTTTTCAGAGAGATGGATAACTAAGAGAACTCCCTGAACTTCATGATGGACTCTAAAAGAATGCACAGACACACAGAAAGTCAGAAACTTGAACATAATATAAGAATTAATATGTTGGAGATATGCCAGCTTGGCCACCCATAGCAGCAGATGCCAGGGAGGAGAAGCACAGGCAGACAAAGCTTCTGAAGCAGTATAACAGCCTGATAAAGAAATAAAAAATAAAACATGCCCTGGGGAAACCTATGGATTAGAGAGGAAGGCTGATTTTAATAAACACAGAGTTGGTAGGAGAAGCAGTTCAGTAGAAGAACACCCAAAACAGCTCAACCCAGGATAGGAAGTGTTCCCCAGGTGCAGAAAATGCTCCCAGGCAAGGAAAGTGGTCCCGAGACGCAGGAAGCATCTATAAACAGTATGCTGCTGCAAGCAGAGTCAAGTGCTCAGGAACTCATAAAGGAAGTTACCAGCAGCTAAAAAAAAAAAAAAAAAAAATTCCTAGAGGATACCTGAATCAGAGACTGAAATAGACACAAAGAAAATTATAGTTGAATTATGCTGGGACCCTTCAGCCTTCCAATAACCAAGGGAGGAAGCTCCCTTTGCTGCTGTTGTCTAATAAGAGCTACTGAAAAGAAGCATTAGCCACCCACACAGGAGCATCTACATCCCAGGGCAGATACCTGTATTTCATAGTGGTGAAAGTAAATTTGTGGATGTTTAGTACTTGAACCCTAAAAGTAGATTTTACAAGATGCCCTTCCCAGCAATAGGGGGTGTGGATCTGATCCCCAAAACCCACTAATAGAGCCCCACTGTTCACTCAAGACTAAACTCTAACTATTGGCACTTCCACTTTCGAATTCTGCACCTACTCTGCTATGGAATTACACAATTTATCAGCACCCCTCCTCAACCCTGTATTGGGAGACTGGAAGCCGAGATCTACTACAACCAACTGTGCCTCTCAGCCACAGTGGCTGACAGCTGAATGAGGAACACAAATGAATTGGACTTAACAATGCCCAGACCTGGACACAAGGATTATGAAGTAAAAAATAATGAATGAAAATCCATTTCTGTAAACAATTTTAACTACCTTAGAGGAAATAAGACCTTCATTTCTCATCAAGAGTTTTTCCTTACCTTTCTTTTCTTTTTTCTTTCCATTTTTCCCTATTTTAAATTATATTCTTATTTTTTACTCCTTCTTTAAATTAACTATAATGTATTCAAATTTCATTTCATTGTATTTTATTTTATTTTATTTTACTTTTTTTCCGTTCTGCAAAATTTCATGTAAATATATGTGGGTGTGGGTGTGCATGGGCATGTGTGTTCTCACTGGGGGCATAGGTTCAAAAAAATGTATATATTTCTGCACCTGTTTATTATTTAGTCTTGTTTAACATAGGCAAGGTATGATTTTTCAAATATTTAAGTGTTTTTATCCTACATTTGCTTCTTTGTTGAAATCTTGGTTTTGTCCTTCTTGTTGCTCCCTCTTCAATCTTTTCTCCATTAATAGCCAAATTTTCCTGTTCCTTCTTCCCCTCTTATTTTTTTTTAAGTGAGAAAGAGAGGGAGGGGGAGGGGGGACAGAATCAATTTTATTCAGTTTTTCATGTGGTTTTCTTTGCTCCAAGGCTTTGTTTTTTATGTGGTGCTGGGATTTGAACCCATGTACTCTCACATGCCAGGCATGGGTTGTAACTCCTGAGCCACCATTCCATTCCTCCCTCCTTCTTTTAAATATGTGTAGTTAACTTATGAATTCTCATTCTTTTCAGTCAACATCTGCTATTTTATGCCTCTCCTATGTTTACTTTTTGAACTAATTCAAACTTTCTCTTGCTTTCCTACCCTATTTTTTATTCATTAAGAAACTGTAATCCCACTAAATAATGGAATTATATAGTGTATGTTATTACTATCAACTTTATGTTGGGATGATATACTTGATCTGATGTCTAATGCTTGATCTAGTTTACCCCTTTTTTTGCTTGATGCTTTTGTGAAATCCTGAGCTCACCATTCCTACATGGATGGCAACTAGTATTTATCTTAAGACTGGACAGCTATTACAAACCTTAGTGCTGATCTTGGTTTCCCTTTCCTCTGTGAGGGTCTGAAAAGGGATTGGACAATTTGAACTTACAGAGTAAAGATCCTGCTGCAGAGCAATCCCACAACTCACACACACACACACACACACACACAAACAAACACAAATGACAGGCACATAAAAAAGGAAAAGAAATTCATCATAATTAATGTGCAAGTCCAACACTTCTGAAAACACGAGGAGTCAGACAAACAATTTAATCCCCTAATTTCATTACTCAATAAAGAAAGCCACAGTTGCATAAGTAGACGAATTTCAGAGAAAAGTAATAAAAAAGATGATCATTAAAATGTTTAATGAACTAAATGATAATCTAAGGAGTGAGTTAAGAATGAAAAGGAGAAGAAATACAATCTCTCAATACAGAAGTGGAGATACTGAAAGAAAATCAGTCACAACTCCTGGAAATAAAAATAATATGAATCAAATTAAAAAATCACTTGAAAGCATCACCAAAAAGTTAGAATGCATAGAAAATAGAACACCAGGCTTTGAGAACAGATCTTCAGGCCTTGAAAACAGGGCATGTGAATTTGTGTACTCAGTATACAATAAAGAAAAAAATAGAAAGTCCACAATCAGTATATATAAGAACTCTGGGACAGCATCAAGAGACCACATCTGAGTCTCTGGCATAGAAGAAAATATGGAGGCACATGCAAAAGACATCAAGAACATTTTTAATGTGATAGTAATGAAATATTTTTCACATATCAAAAAGGAGATATACAGGAAGCACACAAGACCTTAAGTAGATAAGATCAGAAGATAAATGTAAATCTTAGCAAATACAAAATGTTGCTATGATCTCATGCATCTTATCATATCATAATAGAATGAAATTAAAAATTAAAAGTAAGAAAAATAGTAGAAAACACAAACATTTAGAGATTGAATGATGCTATTTTAAATGAAGAATGAATCAAAAAGCAGTAAGAGAAGGAATTCTTAGAAACCAATGAGAACAGTGATACAATATATCAAAATCTCTGGGATAGTATGAAAGAAGTTATAGGAAGAAAAATTAAAGCCATAAATGAGTATATTAAGAAGATACAGAGATCCCAAATAAGTATGCTTAGCTCCACCTCAAGGACTTAGAAAAGGAAGAACAAACTAACCCCCAAAGAAGAAGACAGGAAATAATGAAAATCAGAGCCATAGTTAATGAAACTGGGAATTAAATGAACACACAGAATCAATGCAATAAAGAGTAGGTTCCCTGAAAAGTTAAATAAGATTGATAAACCCTTAGCCTACTAAGCAAAAGAAGAAGAAAACCCAAATAAGCTAAATTAGATGAAAAAGGAGATATCACCAGAGACATTTCTGAAAACCAGAGCATCATTGGAAACTATTTGGAAATTTTATATTCTAATAAACTTGAAAATCTAGAAGACATTGACAAAGTTCTAGAATATGCTACCTACCCAAAATGAATAAGGAGATTTAGAAAATTTAAACAGTATAATATCAAGTAATGAAATATAAACAGAAATTAAAAGGATTCAAAGAAAGAAAACCCAGAAACAGATGGATTTTCAGCTAAGTTCTATCTGATTTTTAAAGAAGAGTTAACACCAGTCCTTCTCAAGTTATTCCAAGAATTTAAACGGAGAGAACATGCTCCAATACATTCTATGAAATCAGTATAACTCTGAAACCAAAATCACAGACACATCAAGCAAAGAAAACTACAGACTAATATTCCTGATGAACATAGATGCAAATATCCTTAATTAGATAATAGCAAACCACATTAAAAATGCATCAAGAACATAATACATCATTATTGATCAAGTGGGCTTCGCCACAGGAATGCAAGATTGGTTTAACATATACAATCAATAAATGTAATTCTCTACTTAAATAGAATTAAAAGCAAGAATCCTGTGATCACTTCAATGGATACAATAAAGTTCTTCTATAAAATGTAGTACCTATAAATGTTAAAAATGCTGGAGACACTAGGGACATAAGGAAGTAACCTGAACATTATAATGGCTATATATAATAAACCCAAAGACAACATCGTATCAAATGGAGAAAACTGAGCTAATTCCTCTAAAATCAAGAAGATGCCTACTCTTAAAACCTGTTTTCAATATTGTTCTAGAAACTCTAGCCAGATCAATCAGGTAAGAAAGGGAAACTAAAAGAAAATAAATAGGAAATGAAGAAGTCAAACAATCTCTGTTTGCTGATGACATGATCCTATTTCTAGTAGAGCTATAGAATTTCACCAGAAGAATTATAGAGCTGATAAATGAATTCAGCAAAGTAGGAGGATACAATATCAACACTAATAAATTAATAGCTTTTCTAAACTCTCACAGCGATTCTACTGAGAAACAAATGAGGAAAACCATCCCATTCATAGGAAAATAAATAAATAAAAAAGAAAAAAACTACTTTGGAATTAATTTAACCAAGGTAGTGAAAAATCTCACAATGAAAATTATTGAGCACTGAAGAAAGAAATGGAAGGCCTTAGAAAATAGAAAGACTTCCCATGTTCGTGGAAAAGCAAAATTGATATTGTCAAAATGGCTATACTACCAAAAGCAATATACAGATTCAATGCAATCCCCATCAAAATACCAATGACATTCTTCACAGAACTGGAAAAAATAGTTCTTAAATTCATTTGGAAGAATAAGAGATTCAGAATAGCCAAAGAAATTATGAACAATAAGAGGGCTGTAGGAAGAATCATAATACACAATTTCATTATAGAGCAGAGCTATTGTAACAAAAGCTACATGGTATTAGCATCAAAGTAAATATTGAAATCAATGAAATAAAATAGAAGAAAAAGAGACAAACCCACAGTCATCTGATACTTGACAAAGTGAAAAATATATGTTGGGGAAAATGTAGCCTTTTAACAAATAGTTAAAATGGATATCCATATGTAGAAGAATGAAAATAGATTCCTATCTCTCGTTCTACACAAAAATCTAATCAAAATCAATCAATAACTTAGGATGTCGACCAGAAATCTTGCAACAGCTACAAGAAAAGATAAAGTCAACAGTCCATTGTATAGTTGCAGATACTGACTTTCTCCATTAGGCCCTGAAAGATCAAGAAATGAGACAAGGAATCAATAAGTAGGATGGCATCAAATCAAGAGGCATCACAGCAAATGAAATTATTATGAACATGAACAGAGAGCGTACAGAATAGAAAATCTTTTCTAGTTGCTCATCTGATAAGGGATTAATATATACATATATATAATATATAAAGAACTAAAAAAATTTAATGCCTATAATAAATCTCAATATGTAAATGTGCAAAAGAACTAAATAGACACGTCTCAAAAAAAGAAACACTAATGGTCAATAAAGATATGGAAAAATATTTGACGTCTTTAGGAAACAGGGAGATGCAAATCAAAACTATATTAATATTTTATCTTATTACAGTCAGAATAGCAGGTATCAAGAACACAAACAATGATGTTGCTGAGGATGTGGGGGAAAAGGTACACTGATACATTGTTGGGACTGAAAATTATTAAACCTCTCTGGAAAACAGCATGGAGAGTCCTCAGAAAGCTAGGAATGGAACCACCATATGACCCAGTTATCCTACTTGTTGGTATTTATCCAAAAGATCTGAAGTTAGCACACTACAGTGATACATACGCTTCAATGTTTATAGCAGCACAATTCACAATAGCCAAATTATAAAATCAGCCTAGATGCCAGCCAATGGATGAATGGATCAAAAAAATGTGGTATATATACACAATGGTTTTACTTAGCCATAAAGAAGAATGAAATTATGACCTTTGCTGGTGAAAGGAAGGAAATTAGGAACATTCATGCAAAGTCACTGTTTTAATCACCTTATTCATTGCTGTGACTAAAAGACCTAACAAGAACAATTTTAGGAGGAAAAGTTTATTTGATGACTCACAGTTTCAGAGGACTTAGCCACAGAAGGTTAGCTCCATTCCTTGGGACTGCAGGGAAGCAGAGCATGGTGGAAGAATGTGATGGAAGGAAGCAGCTCACACGATTATTGGGAAGCAGAGAAAGACTCCACTCTCGATACAAAATCTATACCCCAAACGTGTGCCCACAATGACCCACCTCCTTTAGCCACACCCTACCAGTCTACGGTTATCACCCAATTAATCTCTATCAGGGAATTAATTCACTTATTGGGTTAAGGCTGTCATTACCAATCATTTCATCTCTCAACCTTTGTATGTCTCACATATTGAGCTTTTGGGGGACACCTTTCATCCAATGCATAAGAGTCACATAAGCCAGACTCAGAAAATGAAATGGCAAATGTTATCTCTTATATGTGGAATTTATAGTAAGATAAGGGAAAGCAGGCATTTGGGATTGGATACGAATTCTATAGGGGAGATCAATGAAGAAGATGAAGGAGTTAGAGAGGGAGGGATGGAAGACAGGAAAGGGAAAGAAATATGGAATGAATTTAGCAAAATAACACTACATGCATATGTAAATGTAGCACAGGGGATTTTATCTTTATGTTTATGAAGAAAGTATCAATGAAAAATAAAGAGAAAAAGGAAGATTAGTAGAGTAGAGGAAAGAGAACATAGGGAGGGAGGGTGGGAGGAAAAGGTGAAGGAATGGGGATTTAAATCAAATTCCATTCATATTTGATTTTGTAAAAATGAACTCAACTACTACATAAATTATAATACTCTAATAAAAATAAATGTAAATAAAAATCTGTTATAAATAAAATAGCTAAAACTAGAGCTAGTATCTTTCAGAGTTAAAATAGATGAATGTTTTAAATGAATAATTAAAATGGTGGACAATGTAGACAAGGCTTCAAGGAATAAGATATTATTTAAGGATTTTCAATAAAAATTTGAAGGAATAATTTACATTAGATTGCATTATCTTATGTATAAGTTATAATTCCATAGTTAGTAAAATTATGATTAAATATTAAGAATATATTTAATATCTTAGTAAATACATAGTACCAAATTTTAAGTGACTAATTAAAATCCCAAATCCAGTGGAAGACAGGAAATAATCATGATCAGAGCTCAAATCAATGGAACAGAGAATAAAAAATCAATATAAAGAATCAACAAAACAAAGTTAGTTCTTTGAAAAACTAAATAAAAATTGACATATCCCAGCCAGTCTCACAGAAAAAAAGCATCAAAATGAAGCAAATTAAGAAAATCAGAAAGGAAAATAGAGAGATAACTACTGACCCATCTGAAATTCAGAGGATTATCACAATCTATTGTGAAAAACTGTATCCCGCCCAGTTGGATAGATTGGAAGACATGGACAAATTCCTGGCCACATAGAACTTTCCCAAATTGATGCAGGGGGATATTGAAAACCTAAACAGATCAATATTCGGTTGTGATATTGAAACAGCAATTGAAAGTCTCCCAAAAAAGGAAAGTCCAGAGACCCGATGTATTCTCAGCAGAATTCTACCGGATCTTCACAGAACTAACACCTCTCCTTATTAAGCCATTGCATGAAATTGAAAGGGATGGGACACTCCGAAACCCTTTTTTATGAGGCAAGCAAAACCCTGATACCAAAACCCAAGGTTGACACATCAAGAAAAGAAAACTACAGATGAATATCCCTGATGAACATAGGTAAAAATATCCTAAATAAAATTTTAGCCAACCATAATCAGCAACATATCAAAAAGGTACTAAACCATGATCAAGTGAGCTTCATTCTAGGAATGCAAGGCTGATTCAACAAATGCAAATCAATTAATGTGATATTCCACTTAAACAGAATTAAAGACAAAAACAATATGGTCATCTCAATGGATGCAGAAAAGGCCTTTGATAAAATCCAATATCTATTTATACTCCAAACTCTGGAGAAGATAGGGATCAAAGGAACTTATATGCAAGACACTCTACAATTGAGCAATAGTCCCAGCCTTGAATAATGGTTCTTAATGTTTCTTTAGTGATTCAGAGATCAGTTTACAGTTTTCACACCATTTTTGTTAATTTTGTTTGATTTCATGAAAGAATATTTCATAAACTTTCATTGGTGCTGACATTCTCAGAAGTGCTATTTTGAATTTCCAATTATTTTTTCAAGTAGCCACATTTAATTCCTTAGTTTTCATAAATATGGATTTTTTTTTCATTAATTTATTCATTTATGTAATAATTTCTTGATATCCTGTTTTTTGTATAACAAGGTAAAAAGGTAAAATTATTACTTGGACATTCATTGTAATGGTAAATATTAGTCTGACTTTATCCTAAAACCCAGTATTCCTGTCTGGGTATTAATTCATATGCGTAAAATTAAAACTTGAGATTCTCTAAACATGATCAAGATCTCAGAGAAACGGAAGAGGAACATAATAATTACCTAACGATTAAGCAGGGGGGCTGGGCAGTTGAGGCACTTGCCCAGCATGCGCAAGCACTCGGGTTCAAACCCCAGCACCCACATACACAACTAAGTGTCAGAGCAAAGAAAGCCATGTGAAAAACTCAATAAAAATTGATTCTCTCTGTCTCTCTCTCTCTCTCTCTGTCCTTCTCTCTTAAAAAAAAAGATTAAGCAAAATGGTATTCACATATATTTAACAATAGAAGAAATGCAAAAAGATACTGGTTGATTTGGATTTATTTTCCTGAAGAAGCTTTGGTGAGAGAGTGTTAGGCACTATGATTTAGGTGAAAGCTGAATAAGAATAGTTATGAGGAGAGTTGATGAATAATAACTAAATATAGTGCATTTGTGATAGAAATATCTGTAAAGAATTTGGCACAAATATTTCAGTTAAAAGAATATGCTATAAGTAGCTGTCCAAAGGAAGCCTGCCAGTTTGGAAAGAATTGTGATTTTAAGTGCTTTACTTTTTCCAAAGCTGCATCTTTGGGGGGAAAACATAAATGCTTAGTGTCTGGCTAGAGTTTCTTTCCAAAGGACCACACTACAGTTTTCCTCCTTCATTACTGAAAAATCTATGACATGGTAAGACTTTTTATGTCTCCAGTGTCATCAGCGGCTTCCAGCCTTGCCTGTGTTCCTGATAGTTAAACCCTGCTCTGACTGCCCTCTTCAAGGATCATGGCTCTTCGTGCCTGAGGTATCAGAAGCTGTCTTCTATGGCTGACCTCTCTTTAATTAAAATTTGGGTGGCCTATTTTTTTTAAACATTTAATGTCCTTGGGTTTCCTTGAAAATTTTCCTTTATGTTTAGGTCCGTAAAACATTTTTAAGGATCTTATTTTCCAGAGACTAAACATAAACTTGCAGTGTTGTTCTCTGTGCTCCACGCTCCCAAAGCAGACCAACACAGTGTTTTAAAATTATGACATGATTTTTATGTTTCTCTTACACAAGCAATTGAAAATTACATTAGACATTAATGATGCTCACCAATATTTCCCGTTCATTGCTTTCAGGGCACCAAATAAGATTGTACTTCAGTATTCTTTTAAAGTTAAATATGGCCTTGTGACTGCCTTGTCTAATAAAATTCAAGTAATGCTACAATGTGTGTCTATGCTTTGTAAGTAGTACAGCCTGTGTCTTTTGTGACTGTAGTCCCCAGAAATGTTGCCACAGACGGTAGAGCCCAAGTCCATGTTCAGAATTGTCCACATGCAATAAGAAATAGACCTCTGCTGTTTCAGGCCACTAAGGTTTTGGGATTATTTCTATTGCAGGAAATGCTAGCATAATTTGTCTGATTATAAACATAGATTCATTTATTACGGTACTTTTTATTGATTTATATTTAGAAAACCCAAGAGTATTCACAACATGTGCATTGACTATAGAGTGGCTAAATAGTAATATGTACATTTTCCTTCCCAATGAGTATCTAATGTGCACAGGGACTTTCATAGTGCTCTACCTTGGGGCTATTCATTTTCATCACAGGCTCCAACATTCTTACCAAAATACCCTGCCTTTTGCATCAGCAGCAGTCTTCAGAATGCTGGCTACAGCACAGACAACACAGCTGTCAACGATAGGAGACACAGACTGCATAAACTCGAGACACGGACGAGAAACATCATGCCCACATTCAGCATTCAGAAGGAATCAAAACTCCCAGAAAGATTATAAATAGTATACTTCTAGAATATGACTAGGAAAAATATGGCCTCAATTATAAGGACCCTGCAGCAAATAGGTTGTCCTTGCAGTGCAGATAGCAAAAGACAAGAGAAATGCAGGTAACATAGGAGGAACCAACGGTAATAATAATAATAATGATAATAAGGATAAAATTGATGTAAGATGAGATTAATACTAAACATATGGAGTGATATACATATCACCTAAAACATTTATTATTGTGATTTAAAAAGCATGAGATCTATCTTGTTATCAAAAACTTAAGTTTATGTTATGATGTTAACTGCAGTCAGCTCTCTAGAACTTACTCATTTTGCATAACTGAAATCTCATAGTGCAATAGTCTGAATGTTTCTGTGCCTCAGAATTCATTCATTGAAATCTGAACTCTTAAGTTACAATGTTAGCAGGTAGGACATTTGACAGATGATTAGGTCACATTGCCCCATAAGTGGAGTTAATGCCCTTATAAAAGAAGCTTAACAGACTCCTCACTCCTTTCACCAGCTGATGACACAGCAAGAAGAACTAACTATGAGCTAGAAAATGGGCCCTCACCAGATACTGAGCCTGCTCCTGACTCATTTTTGGAATTTCAAGCCCTGAAATCTATAAGAAATAAATTTATGTTGTTTACAATATGGCCAATTTATAGCATTTTGTTATGACAATCCAAACAGATTACGAAAAATAGCAAATCCCCATTGTCTCCTCCTACTAACCACTGGCATCCACTATTCTACTCTCTTCTGTACCTGTGACTATATTGTTTACCTCATATATATGTTATCATGTCTTTGTGTGGCTGGTTCATTTCAGTTGAACCTCCAGGTTCAAGTTTTATCCATGTTGTCATAAATGGAATGAATTCCATCTTTTTTAGGGCTGAGCAATATTTCATTGTGTCACAGACACACAAATACAAACACATACATACATACATACATATATGCACTATATTTTCTTATCCTTCTCCCAGAAATTTAGGTTGTTTCATCTACTAGGCTACTATGAGCAAAGTGGTAATGAACATGGGAATACAGATAATTCCTCTGGATTATTATTTCAATTTGGGGGGATATGTACTCAGAATTAGGATTTCTGGTTCATATAATACTTATTTTTTTATTTTTGGAGGAACCTCCATGTAATTTTCAATCATGGCTGAACCATTTTAAGTATATTCCCACCAAACAAGCTTCCAATTTCTCTACATTCTTAGCAACATTTTTTAATCTTTTATTTATTTATTTATTTATTGATAACAGATACTCTAGTAGGTAATAGATGATATCTTACTGTGGTTTTAGTTTGCATTTCTTG
The DNA here is from genome assembly GCA_004027875.1 of Aplodontia rufa. Taxonomy (NCBI): domain Eukaryota; kingdom Metazoa; phylum Chordata; class Mammalia; order Rodentia; family Aplodontiidae; genus Aplodontia; species Aplodontia rufa. The sequence goes on from PVKS010005209.1 coordinate 60,498, forward strand.
GATGATTAGTGAAGTTGCATGTCTTTTTATATACCTGTTGCCATTAATATGTGTTCTCCTCCTCTTCCTCCCTCTCCTATTCCTCCCCTCTCCTATTCCTCCCTCCCTCCTCCTCCTCCTCCTCCTCCTCTTCCTCCTCCTCCTCCTTCTTCTTCTACACCTTTTTTAAAGAGGGAGGGAAAGAGTAAGAAAGAGAATCAATTTTATGAATTATTTCATCTGGCCTTTGTTTTTCTGACACTTTGTTGTGTGTGTAGTGCTGGGTTTGAACCCTGATCCTTGAGCATGCCAAACAAGTATGATACTGCTTCTGTATCCCCAGTAGGCCTTCTTTTGAGAAATATCTGTTCAGATCCTTTGCTCATATTTAATCTATACAGTTAAGTTCTTTATATGTTTTAGATATTGACCCCTTATCAGACAGATGATTTTCAAATATTTTCTTTCACAGGTGGCTTTTTCACCCTGTTAAACTTTTCCTTGGTTGTACAGAAGTATTTTGGCTTGGTGAAGCCCTACTTCGCTATTTTTGGTTTTGCTGCCTATACTTTTGGTCTTATATCTGAGAAATAATTTGCAAATCCAATGTCTAGGAGCTCTTCCTCTGTGTTTTCTTTTAAGTTTCATTTCCTTTAAAATAATTTTATTGTGCATAAGTACTGTACAACATGATATTGTAAAATAAATAGATATCAAAATGATCACTATAGTGAATCAAATTAACATACCTATCAAGTGATATAATTACCCTATGTGTGTATATTAGTGTGACCAAGAGCAGCTAAAAATCTATTCATTTGATATGTATCTCAAATACACTACAATTAATTTCCTGCAGTCCTCTTGTATATTAGATCTCTGGATTTGTACATCCCGTATATTTGCCATCTGGTATATCTTCTGACCTATGTCTTCTTCTTTTTCTCTGTCCGTACCTCACCACTGCTTTTTAAAAAATTCTGCATATTTAACTTTTTAAAAGAATTCACAAATAATTGAAAGAACACATTATTTTTCTTTCCATGTCTCCTCTATTTCACTTAGCTTAGTGTCCTCTAGGATCTTCAAAATTGTGACAAATGGTGAAATTTCATTTGCTTTTTAGGGATAATAGTATTTTGCTAGATAGAGAGATGATAGATAAATATAGCATTTATTTACCCAATTGATTCATTGACATTTAGGTTGTTTCTAAATCCTGGTTCTTTTGGCTATTGGGAATAATGAATGTAATGAACATGAGACTGCACTTAACTTTACAAAGTGGTGATTTCGTTTTCTTTGGGTATATACTTGAGAGAGGGGAGGATGGATCATATGGTATTCTATTTTTAAATCCATCAGAAATGTCCAAATGTTTTCCATAACGTCTATATCAGTCCACATTCCCATCAATAATGTATAAGAAGTCTCCTTTCTCCACATGACCTCCAACTTTTTTTATCTGTTGACTTCTTGATAATAGCCATCCTAATAAGTGTGAAATGGTTTCTTATAGTGGTTTTGATTTATATTTCCTGTAATGATATTGGCTGTTTTTTTTCATGAATCTGTTAGTTATTTTTACCTTTTCTTTGGAGAAATGTCTATTTACATCTTCATCCATTTTAAATCAGGTTAATTGTTTTTCTACTATTGAATTGCATGAATTCTTTATCTATTTTAAACAATAATATTAATACCTGATCAGATACATTGTTTGCAAACACTTTTCCCAGTCCATAGGTCCATAGGTTGCTGTTCAATTTTGTTGATGTTTTCAAGTTTCTAAAACTTGACATATAACATTTAATTGACTTATAATATTATATATTATATATTGTATATGGTTTTGTAATTTGATCCATCTATACAATTTGTAATGATCAAGTCAGGATAATTAACATTTTATGTACTCAAATATAATTTTTATGCATTGGGAAACTTCAAACTCTTCTCGTCTACTTATTTTGACTTGTATAATTAATTATTCTTTTTATAGTTAAATAGTATTTTAATTTTGTATATGTATATATTTTTTACATAATTTTACTCATTTGTTCTCTTTTTAGTTTGATGCCATTCAATGAAATTATTTTGTACTTTTGAGACCTGAGCTTTTGGCATAATATCCAAAGAAATTATTGTTGAATCCAACATCTAAGAGATTTTATTGTATATTCTTTTTCTAGGAATTTTATAGCTTGAATTTTATTGTTTTAGATTTTACATTAAAATCTCTAACCCATTGTGAGTTGATTTTTCAGTATGGTGTGAGTTAAGGGTCAAATTCCATTGTTTTCCATTCAATATCCATTTTTTCAAATACCATTTGTCACAGAACCATCCTTCCCCATTGTGCATTCTTTACATCTTTTTGCAGAATAGCTGATCATATGTGGGTGATTTAATTGGACTTTGTGTTCCATTGGTCTATTTGTCTCATGCCAGCCCCTTACTATTTTGATTACTATAGATTTATAATACATTATGGAATCAGAGAGTGTGATACCATTAAATTGTTTTTTCTTCCTCAATATTGTTTTGGGTATATGGAAATCTGTGTGGTTCTTTATGAATGTTAGAAATTTTGCTTCTATTTTAAAATATCTCATTAACATTTTTATAGAGATTGCATTGACTCTGTGAATTGCTTTGATTAATAAGGACATTTTAATAATATTGTGTCTTCTAATACAAAGTAATAGAACCTTTCAACATTAATTTGTCTTTATTTTCTTTTATCAAAATTTTATGGCTTTCAATATACAAGTCTTTCATCACCTTCAATAAGTTTTGTCCTCACTTTATTCCTTTTCTTCATATTTTTGTTACTATTATAAGGCTATTGTTGGGACTGGAGCAGTGGCTCAGCCTGTCATACACTGTAGCTTAGCCTGGCATAAGCAAGGACCCAGGTTTGAACCCCAGCCCCTCATACACAGGTAAGTGTCAGAGAAACAAAAATCAGATGAATAATTAAAAAACAATTGATTTTCTCATTCTCTCTCCCTCTCTCTTAAACAAAGGATATTGTTTTTGTAATCTCCTTTGCAAATAATTCATCAATAATGTGTAGAAACACATTATTTTTACATTAACTTTGTAAACTGCAGTTTACTGAATTTGTTTGTTGTTTCCAGTATTTTTTTTTAATGTGGACTTCAGGATTTTGTGTAAAGAAGATCATATCACCTGCAAACAGAGATAATTTGGATGACTTTTAAGGATTAATTTTTAATGAACACATAGTAGTTATGCATTTTTATGGGGTATACTGTGGCAATAGTAAATGCTTAAAATCTGTAATAATCAGGCCTGGGTAATTGGCATGTTTTTCAACTTAGACATTTATCATTTCTTTGTTTTGGAACATTCAAAATTCTCTCTAGTAGTTATTTTGAAATACTCTGTTGTTGTCAACCATAGTTATCCCATTGTGCTATATAGAACATTGGAAATATTCCTCCCATCCAACTTCACTTGTGTGTCCATTAACTATCCTCTCTTCATTCACTCACCCAATGTGCATGCACACACACACAGACACAGACACACACACACACACACCCCAGGAAAATCTGGTAATCATAATTCTGACTTCCATGATATCAACTTTATTGCTTCCACATACAAAAGATAATGTATAATATTTGGCTGACTTATTTAATTTAACATCATGTCCTCCAGTTCCAATCATGTTAACTGCAAACAACAGAATTTCATTCTCTCTTGTGTGTATGTATCACATTTTCTTTATCCATTCATCTGTTGATAGATACAGAGGTTGATTTCATATATCTCAGTTTTTATATGTAGTGCTGCAATGAACATGGGGGTGAAGATACCCATTTGATATGCTGATTTTCATTTCATTTGTAGATATGTCCAGGAATGGGATTGATAATTTCTGTAATACCTCTATTTCTTAGTAGCCTTTTATGTTGTTTTCTAATTTAATCACTCTGGTTAGGGATTGCAGTCTACATAGAGTAGAAATGAAAAGTAGTGTTCTCACCTTGCTTCTTGTTATAATGGTAAAGTTTTCAGAAAGCTTTAAGGTTTTTTGTTTGTTTGTTTTTTGAATATGATGTTACCTGTGAACTTTTAATACATGAGTTTCAATATCTTAAAAATTTTTACCTATATTCCTAGTTTGTTGAAGTTATTAATCATGGAAATTTATTGAATGTTGTCAAATCTTTTTCTTTTCTATTTAAATTGTTCTTTTTTAGGTGTACCTGACACAAGACTATACAATGACTTAATTATAAGATCATGAAGTTTAACTTGTTCTAATTCAGTCTCTAATTTTCCTCCTCCCCCTCTCTTCTGCCCACCCCCCTGTTCTATTAATATACAAGACAATAGAATGTTCAGTGGCATGATTATAAAAGCTTGGGGTGGACCTTGTTTTAACTCAGTTCTCCCTATTTCCCCTTCTTCTCCCTTCTGCCTGTTCCCTGTTCTTTTTAGGTATACTTGACAATAGGATAAACATTGATATTTTTATAAAAGCATGCAGTATAACTTATTCTAATTCAGTCCTTGGTATTTCTCTCCTCTGACATCCTGTTCTCTTCTCTCTACTGGCCTTTCTATTATTTACTAACAGTTTGTTTTTTATTTAGTGACTTGTTGATATATATGCTGATGAGATTCACCATGATATGTTCATATATGGACATAAGAAATTTAAGTCTGCTTCCTTCCATGAACTTTCCCTATTTCAATTCTCCTGTCTACCTTTCCTTCCCCTTTGTCTGGTCATCTGTTTTTTTGTTTGTTTGTTTGTTTGTTTGTTTTTTGTTTTCTCCTTATTATGGATTACCTTCCACATATCTGAAAGAACATTCTACCTCTGGTTTTTTTGAGACTGGCTTATTTCACTTAGTATGATATCCTCCAGTTTCTTCCATTTACCAGAAAATGACATAGTCATTCTTCCTTAAGGCTGAGTAATACCCCACTGTGTATATATGGCACATTTTGTTTATCCACTCATTAGTTGAAGGGCACCTTGCTTGATTTCATAGCTTAGCTATTGGGAATTGTGCTGCTATGATTAATGAAGTCATTGTATCACTGTAGCATGCAGACTTTAGGTCCTTTGGATATATACAAAGGAGTGGTATAGCTGGGTGAAATGGTGGATCCATTTCTAGTTGTTTGAGGAATCTCCATACTCATTATCAGAGTGACCATACCAGTTTAGAGTCCCACCGGCAATTTACAAATGTACCCTTTTCCCCACATCCTCACCACCATTTATTATTGCTCATATTCTGTTTCTTTTTTAAATAAAGAGGACAGTGAGAGAGAGAGAGAGAGAGAGAGAGAGAGAGAGAGAATCAAACTTTATTGAGTTTTTCACATGGCCCTCGTTGCTCGGACACTTAGTTGTGTACATGGGTGCTGGGGTTTGAACCCATGTACTTGCGCATGCCGGTCCAGTGCCGTAACTGCCAAGTACTGCTCCAGCCCCCCCACTTTTATTTTTTAAGAGAGAGGGACAATGAGAGAGAGAGAGACAGAGAATCAATTTTATTTAGTTTTTTCATGTGGCTTTCATTGCCCCAATGCTTCGCTGTGTACATGGTGTTGGGGTTTGACCCTGCTTCTTCATACACGCCAGGCAAGTACCATAACCACTGAGCCACCAGTCCTGCCCCTATAGTTCATGTTCTTTATTGTTGCCATTCTGACTGGAATGAGATGAAATCTGGATTTTGTTTTAATTTGCATTTCTCTAATTGCTTGAGAAGTTGAACATTTTTACATATATTTGTTGATCATTTACATTTCTTCTTCTGAAAAGTATCTATCTGCTCAGTTCTTTACCTATTTACTGATTGGGTTGTTTGCTTTTAGGTGTCAAGTTTTTTTGAGCTATTTGTATATTCTGGATATTAATGCCCTGCCTGAGGTCCAGGAGGGAAAGTTTTTTTCCCATTCACTCTCTTCATTGTTTCCTTCACTGTAAGGAAGCTTTCAGCTTGATGCCATCCCATTTATTGTTTTTTCATTTTACTTCTTGGGCTTTGGGGGGTCTTATTTAGGAAGTAAGTTCCTGAGCCAACCTGTTGGAGTGTTAGGCTTAAATGTTCTTCTAGGTGCCAGGTTTTGGGTTTAATTCCTAGGTCTTTGAGCTCTTTAAGTTTTTTTGCAGAGTGAGAGATAGGGATTGAGTTTCATTCTACTGCATATGGACTTCCAGTTTTCCCAGCACCATTTGTTAAAAAGACGGTCTTATTGACAACTTATGTTTTTGGCATCTTTGTCCAGAACAAGTTAACTATATTTATGTAGGTTTTTCTCAGTGTCTTCTATTCTATTCCATTGGTCTTCAGATTGGTTTTTGTGCCAGTGCCATCTTGTTTTTGTTACTACAGCTCTGTATTACAGTTTGAGGTCCAGTATTGTAATACCTTCAGCTTCATTTTTCTTCTTAGGGATTGCTTTAGATATTCTGGGTCTCTTATTTTTCCAAATGAATTTCATGATTGCTTTTTCTAATTCTCTGAAGAATTTTGTTGAAATTTTGATGGGTATGACTTTGAATCTGCATAGTCTTTTTGGTAATGTGGTCATTTTGTTAATATTCCTTCTGCCTGTTCAAGAACATGGAGGTATTTCCATCTTCTAAGGTCACCTTCAATTTCTTTCTTTAATGTTCTATAGGTTTCATTGTAGAGCTCCCTTACCTCTTTTGTTAGATTGATTCCCACTTTATTTTTTTTTTTGAGGCTATTATGAGTGGGATAGTTTTCCTAATTTCTTTTTCAGCAAGTACTTCATTGGAGCAAATGAATGAGATTTATTTGTTAATGTTGATTTTTTTATCCTGCTTCCTTGCTGAATTAATGTATGAGCTCTAGAAGTCTTCTGGTAGAAGTTTTTGGATCTTCTAAATATATAATCATGTCATTGTCAGACAGCAATAATTTGAGCCCTACTTTGCTTATTCATATTCCTTTTATTTCTTTCTCTTTTCTAATTGCTCTGACAACAGTTTCAAGTACTATGTGTGTTCAAAGTGGACATCCTTGTCTTGTTCCTCTTTCTATAGGAAATAATTTCAATTTTTCTCCAAAAAGAATTATGTTAGCTTTGGGTTTGTCACAAATGGCCTTTACCACATTGAGATAAGTTCCTTCTATCCCTATCCTTTTTCTTTTTTAAAACATAAATGGGTGCTGTATTGTGTCAAATGTTTTTTCAACATCTATTGAAATAATCATGTGATTCTTGTTTTGGTGACGTTAAAGTAGTAAATTACATTTATTGATTTGTGTATGTTGAACCAACCTTGTATCCCTGGAATGAATCCTACTTGGTTATATTATACTATGTATTAATGTATTTTAATATGCTTTTTATCAATTTTTTAGAAGTATATAGAGATACAACTGAGGGGGAAACATTATCAAACCAACAGTAATCAATGTATATATACTTTGTTATCCAGGGGTAATGTCAAAACATGGATGACCACCTTGGGTTTCACCTGTTGCAGTTTCCCCCAGAAGAACTCATGCATTAAATGGGTATCTCATGGAGGAATGACATTGGCTTCTGGGATGATTCCCCCATATTCCCACTCTCCAGTCTCCTATGAGTTCTTCATACACTCTCCCCCTCTCCATTCCCCTCCCTGTGCCTCCAAGTATCCTAGGGAGCCATCCCCTATTACTCTGAGAGTCATTCAATGTGGAGTATTATTAGATTAGCCGTCTACCCTACTGCTTCCCCATATATTCTAGCATCCACAGATGAGAGAAACCATTTGGCCCTTGAGTCTCTGAGATTGGGATACTTCTCTAAGCATAATTCTTTCCATTTCCATCCATTTGATATCAAAAGCCATAATATCATCTCTAATGGCCAAGTAGTATTCCATTGCATATATGTACCAAAATTTTGTATCCACTCGTCGAGTGAGGGGCATCTGGGTTGGTTCCATAATCTAACTATAGTAAATTGAGCTGCTATAAACATTGATGAAGCCACATCACTATAATACGCTGATTCTAGCTCTTTTGGGAAAATCCCCAGGAGTGGGATAGTTGGGTCGTAAGGTGGTTCCATCCTTAATTTTTTGAGGATTCTCCACACTGCTTTCCATAGTGGCTGAACAAGTTTGCAGTCCCACCAGTAGTGTAACAGTGTTCCTCTTTTCCCACAGCCCCTCCAGGATCTGTTGTTGTTTGTATTCTTCATTTTTGCCACTCTAACAGGAGTGAAGTGCTATCTCATTGAAGTTTTGATTTGCATTTCCCTTATAGCTAATGATGTAGAGCATTTTCTCATATATTTATGGGCTTTCTGGACTTCCACTGGAGAGAAGTTCCTTTTGAGCTCTTTAGCCCATTTATTGATTGGCTTATTTGTGAGTTTGGACTTTAGTTTCTTTAGTTCCCTGTATATTCTGGATATTAGCCCTTTGCCGAGGTGTAGCAGGCAAAAGTTTTCTCCCATTCTGTAGTTTCTCTCTTGATGCTCTTGACTAGATCTTTGGCTGTGCAGAAACTTTTTAGTTTAATTGCATCCCATTCATTTATTCTTGATTTTACAGCTTGAGCCATAGGGGTTTTGTTAAGGAAGTAGCTGCCGACTCCTATATGCTGTAGTGTTGACCCTACTTCTTTTTCTAGTAAGTTTAAAGTTGTAGGCTTAATATTCAGATCTTTGATCCATTTTGATTTAATTTTTGTGCAGGATGAAAGATAAGGATCCAACTTCAGTTGTCTACATATGGCTGTCCAGTTTGTCCAACACCATTTGTTGAACAGGCTATCTTTCTTCCACACTATACTTTTGCTCCCTTTATCAAATATCAAATAGTTAAAGATATGGGGGTTTGTCTCAGGATCTTCTATTCAGTTCCACTGGTCTTCGGTTCTGTTTTGATACCAATACCATACTGTTTTTGCTCTGTAGTATAATTTCAGGTCAGGGATTGAGATACCCCCTATTTCTTCCTTTCTATAGAGTAATGTTTTGGCTAGTCCGGGTCTCCTGTTATTCCATATGAACTTGAGAATTGCTTTTTCTATATCTCTGAAGAATGTCATAGGTATCTTGATGGGGTTGCATTAAATCTGTAAAGGGCTTTGGGTAGAATGACCATCTTTATTATATTGATTCTGCCTAACCATGAGCATGGAATGCTTTTCCATCTACTCAGGTCTTCTGTAATTTCTTTTTTTAGTGTTTGATAGTTTTCTTTGTGGAGGTCCTTAACATCCTTTGTATGGTTAATGCCCAAGTATTTCATTTTTTTGGAAGTGGTGGTGAATGGGAGAGATTTCCTGATTTCTTCTTCTGCGGATTTGTTAAATTTATAGCACTGCATGCATACATCAAAAATCTAGAAAGATATCAGATTAATAGCCTTATGCTTCAACTCAAACAACTACAAAAGGAGGTACAATCCAACCCTAAATCTAACAGAAGACAGGAAATTACCAAAATCAGAGCTGAAATCAACAAAATTGAGAACAAAAAAAGCTATTCAATCTATTAATAAATCTAAGAGTTTGTTCTTTGAAAGAGTGAACAAAATTGACAGACCCCTTGCCAAACTCATCAAAAGGAAGATCGAAATGAAGCAAATCAACAAAATCAGAGACGAAAATGGGGATATCACCACAGACCCATCCAAGATACAGAAGATTATCAGAACCTATTTTGAAAACTTATACTCTGCCAAATTTGATAACCTGGAGGACATGGACAGGTTTTTGGACACACACGACATCCCCTCTTTAACACAATGTCCTCTTTAAGGACATTGAAAACCTCAACCAACCTATCACAGAAAGTGAAATTGAAGCAGCAATCAAAGCTCTCCCAAAATAGAAAAGCCCAGGTCCGGATGGATATACGGCAGAATTCTACCAAGCCTTCACAGAAAAACTAACACCGATCCTCTTCAAGCTCTTTCAGGAAATTGATAGAGAGGGAACACTCCCAAACACTTTTTATGAAGCAAACATTACACTGATTCAAAGCCCAACAAAGACACATCAAGGAAAGAAAACTGCAGACCAATTTCCCTGATGAACATTGATGCAAAATTCCTAAATAAAATTTTAGCTAATCAGATACAAAAGCACATTAAAAAGATAATTCATTATGATCAAGTGGGCTTCATTCCAGGAAAACAAGGCTGGTTCAATACATGCAAATCAATAAATGTAATTCACCACATAAACAGAATTACAAACAAAAATCATATAATCATCTCAATTGATGCAGAGAAGGCATTTGATAAAATTCAACACCACTTTATGCTGAAAACTTTGGAAAAGATAGGGATCAAGGGAAGATACTTTAACTATGTCAGATCCATTTATAACAGACCCATAGCCAACATTATCCTCAATGGAGAAAAACTGAAAGCATTTCCACTGAATTCAGGAACAAAAAAAGGCTGTCTGCTTTCCCCGCTCTTGTTCAATATAGTCCTTGAAACCTTTGCCAGAGCCATCAGGCAAGACAAGGAAATCAAAGGTATTCGTGTAGGAAAAAGAGGAAGGTAAGTTATCTCTATATGCAAAAGACATGATTTTATACCTAGAAGACCCAATAACATTGACCAGAAAACCGCTAGAGCTTATAGGTGATTTTAGCAAAGTAGCTGGCTAGAGTATCAACTCCAGCAAATCACTAGCATTTCTTTACTCCAGCAACAAATCTGCAGAAGAAGAAATCAATATTTTATTGAGTATTTAGCATCTATGTTTATCAAGGATCTTGGTCTGAAGTTTTCTTTCTTTGATGTGTCTTTATCAGGTTTTGGTTTCAGGGTGATACTGTCTTCATAGACAGAGTTTGGTTGAGTTCCCTCCTTTATTTTGTGGAAAATGTTGAGGACAATTGGTTTTAGTTCATGTTTAACGGTCTGGTAATACTCAACTGAGAATCCATCTGGTCCTGGGGTTTTCTTTGCTGGAAGGCTCTTGATGACTGCTTCAATTTCATTATTAGAAATTGATCTATTTGAGTTTTCTATTTCCTTCTCGTTCAATTTGGATAGTTTGTATGTCTCTAGGAAATTGTCCATATGTTCAAGGCTTTCTAGCTTATTGGGGTATAAATTTTTATACTAGTTTTTTTTTTTTTTATTTAAGAGAGAGGGACAGTGAGAGAGAGAAAAAGATTCAATTTTATTTAGTTTTTTGTGTGGCTTTTGTTGCTCCAACATTTCATGGTGTATGTAGTGCTGGGATTTGAATCCATATCCTCCCACTTGCCAGACAAGTGCTGTAACCATTGAGCCACCACTCCAGTCCCCTTTGTTTTAGTTTTTGACGATCTTTTGAATTTATGAAATGTCTATTGTGTTGTCCTTCTTCATCCTGGATTTTAATAATATGAGATTTTTTTTTCTCTTTTCATTTCTGTGGCTAATGATTTATCAACTTTGTTCAACCTTTCAAAAAAACCAGTTTTTTACTTCATTGATTTTTTGTATTGTTTTATTAGTTTCAATTTCATTGATTTCAGCTCTGATTTTAATTATTTCTTGTCCTCTAATTATTTTGGTTGTTGGTTTGTTCTACTTTATCCTAGGGCCTAGAGATTAAACATTAAATTATTTATTTTGTATCTTTTAGTTCTTTAATAAATAAGCTTAATGCTATGAGCTTCCTCTTGTAACTGACTTCCTGTTGTCACACAGATTTTGATATGTTGTATCAGTGTATTTTTTAATTTCTCCCCTGATTTCTTCTGTTATCCATTCATCATTCAAGATTTAATTAATCTCCAGGTTTTTGAGTGGTTTCTATTTTTCATCTTATCATTAATTTCTGGTTTCATTCCATTATAATCTGATAGGATGAAATGTATTATCTCTATTTTTTGCACCTGCTAAGATTTTCTTTCCTTCCTAGAATATGATCTATTTTAGAGAATGTTCTGTGTGCTGCTGAGAAGAAAGTGATTTCAGATGTTAACGGATTTAATGTTATACAAATATCTGTTAGATCTAAATTATTTTATGAAATTTTTATAAAGAAGTTGAATATGCTATATTGCTCTTTTACTCTCTAGATCCCTCTGTTTTCTCCCTCCCTCACCCCTCCTCTGTCTTTCCCCTCACTCTGCCCCAGACACATATCTATGGTTGCCCTAGGCTAAGTTTTGCTATGCTATTACTTGTAAAGTTTAGTTCTATAGGGTCTTTACTTAGTTTTTCTTTAGATGATCTATCCAGCGCTAAAAGAGGCTTATTAAAGTCACCCAAAATTATTGTATTATTGTTATTTTGGTTCTTGAATTTGGCAAGGGTTGGTCTGATGTATAAAGATGCTCTGTTGTTTAGGGCATATACATTTATGATAATTATATCAAATTGCTCTATGATTCCCTTGGGTAGTAAGAACTGACCTTTGTCTTTTTATTGGTTTTGACTTGAAATCCACTTTATCCTGTATTATAATATTAACAGCTATTTGTTTCCATGAATTATGTGCATGGTATATTTTTATCCATCCTTTCACCTTTAGCCTGTGGATGTCTTTGCCTTTGAGGTGTGCCTCTTGCAAGCAGCATATGTTAGGTTTTTTTAAAAAACCATTCTCCCAATCCACATCTATTAATTGAAGAGTTCAAATCATTTACATTCAATGATATTATTAAGAGATGATTTTTTTTACTTTTTTATTGAGAAATTTATTTGTTGAACAATCATACAAATTTTTAACAAAATAATATATAAAGTATATGGATTCTGAAGATTAGATTTACCCCCAAGAGTGCCCCCCCCCAGTTACCCACCCTTATCCCTCCATTCCCTTTCCTACAACATCTCTAAAAAAAGTATTAGGTTGTGTAACATTACATATCTGGATTTAACACCTGATAATAGACCACCTCTCTCAATGGCCAGGGTCTAGTTCCAGCGTAAGAAATGATTTTTAATCCCTGTCATTTTGATTAATTTCTAGTGTTCAAATTGGTATGATTCTTTTTAGAATGATTACCCTTGTACTATAATATCTCCCTATGTTGCTTTCAAGTTTTATTTTTCTTTTCTTCTTCATGAAATATTTTCAAGTGTGTTTTGTAGTGCAGGCTTTCTAGTTATGAATTCTTTTAGCTTTTGTTTATCATGGAAATCTTTTATTTAATCTTCAAATTTGAAGCTTAATTTTTCTGGGTATAGTATTCTTGGTTGGCATCCATTTTCTTTCAGAGTTTGATATGTATAATTCCATACCTTTCTTGCTTTAATGGGCAAGGGGTAAAGAGTCCATTGCAATATGAATTCGTTTTCCTCTAAATGTGATTTGTTTTTTCTCTCTTGCACCTTTTATAATTCTGTCCTTTTCTGTATGTTAGTCATTTTCATAAAAATGTGCCTTGGAGTGGACCTGTTTTGTTTTTGTACATAAGTTCTATATGCCTCCTGAATATTTTTCCATTTCATTCTTCAGGTTTGTAAATTTTTCTAATATTATTTCATTAAAAAGATTGCATAACTCATTGGTGTATGCCTCTGATCCTTCATCCACCCCAATGATTCTAAAATTTGGTCTCCTGATGTTATCCTAGATTTCTTGAAATTCTGTTCATGACCTCTTAACATCTTTTCTCTATGGTCTACTTTATTTTAAAGATTGTATACTTTGTCTTTGAGGCCTTAAAACCTTTCTCCCAATTGATTACATCTATTGGTGATGCTTTCCATTGAATTTTTAATTTGGTTTATTGATGCCTTCATTTCAAGGATTTCCATTTGATTCTCTATCTCATTATTGAAGTTATCTTTCACATCCTGTATTACCTCTCTGAATTTCTTCCTTGCATTGTCTTTTACTCAATGAAGAATTTAAACATGAATTCTAATTTCTTTCTCAGACACTTCTTCCATTATGGTGTCATTGATGTCTGTTGTTGAAGTACTATGTGTGGCTGGAATTATTTGTTCCCTTGTTTTTCTATATTTTTGTATGTCTGCCTATATATCATCATTGTTCTGATTTCTTCTTTTTTTGTCATAAGTTATTTTGTGAGCTTTTTTTTTCTTAAGAGTCCTGAGTTGGGTAGATTTCAGGCATTGCTATTTTAAATCAATAGGTGACCTCTCTTGGTCTCTATTTCAGCCCCTCTATAAGAGCTATTACTGAAAGCTAATTACTGTAGTCCCTTCTGAGCCAAGTCTCATTCTATTTGACTAAGTACAAAAGCTTGTTGTAATTATTCTGTTCAGGTACTAGTGTAAGTCTATAATAGAATTCTGGAACATTTCAAAAGATTGGTATTTAATATTAGTACCTCACTAGTGCCGTAGGAGAGTGTCAGGAGAAGTGAGGGGAGGAGGTGGGGTAAGTAGGTGAGGCAAGAAGGACAGGGGGAGGTTGAGAGTGAAATAAAGAGAAAAGCTCAGATTGGTTATTTTAGACTAAGGTAAAAAGGAGAGAGAGTGAGGGAGATAAAAAGGAGGTGTGTGTGTTTGGGAGCAAAGCCAAGATAGATTAGTTTTCCCAAGGTAAAAAGGAGAGGTGGGTGAGTGGGTATTGTTTGGGGTGGTAGTGTTTAATGTTTGAGGATGAATGGGGGTGAGAGAGGCAGGTATTAACTGGTGCTTGGGAAGCAAAGTAAGGTTTATTCCATTCAAAATTTTGAACTATTAGATGAAACACATTCAAATGAGTTGTAGGTACAGTGTTGGCTATTACATTGTCAATTATAGTTCACATTAAGGAGGTATTTATGTTATCCAAATTTCCAAGTTGCAGGGTCATAAATTTTCAGGTGTTCTGGATTGCCTACCAGCAGCTTCTGCTTTGTTAGTTCTGGGGCCTGCTGCAGTTCCAGGAACCTAATAAGATGGCTATCCGCCCCATTCCTCTGGCAATTGGTGACTGGTTCTATGTGTTGCTGGATTAAAAAAATTGGTGACTGATTCTGCATTGCTGGATTCAGTTTGCCTCCTTTTGTTGTTGTACTGCTGTAGAAAGGCTGGTCACAAAATTCCTCCACTTGCCTTAGTGAAGTGACAATGGCAAGAATGTTCCTGGGAATCAGTGCTCACATTATCAGAGTACAAAACTTCTCTGATCCCGCCAGTGCAATGCACTAGAGTTCTTCCGTTTTCTGACTGCTGCTTCCGGCTTCCTATCTGGTCTGTTTCGCACAGCAGCATGGCAATGGTGATTGTAGCCTCCAGGCTATCTGTATTGTGTCTCGCTGGTGACAGGAATTTGGAACTGGTGAATCATTCCCTCTCCTCTGGTCTGGACAAAGCTGGCCACTGAGTCAAATGGGGAACTGCTCTGTGCTAGAGTGGCTGATTTGTGGCTGCTGCAAGCTGAGTATGGCTTTGTGCCCTTGGCACTATCCTGGAATTGGGTCATGCTGACTGGTTTCTTCCCTGTTTCTGTGTGCCTGAGATACAGGGGGCAGGCGAGGGGACTTTAAGGATCCGCCAGCCATAGGAGTCTGTGGAGGGACTCCCATTTATATTCCCAGAAGGGTCCACTACTAGGGGTTACCCTCCTCCCAATTTGTTTTGTTAAAGAAGGCCCTGTTGCGTTGATTCTGTGGAGTACTATTAAATTCATTTTGCTAGTGTTTTATTGAGAATTATTACATTTATGTCCATCAAGAATATTAGCCTCTAGTTTTCCTGTAATGTGTTTTCTTGCTTTCAAATCATAGTAATGCTTACCTCAAAAAATGGGTGTGAAAGAAACCCATCTTCTTCAGTTATTTGGACGGTGCTGAATAGACTTGATGTTCATTCTTTAAATGTTTGATAGAATCTAACAAGGAAGCTCTCTAGTCCTGGGATTTTCTTTGTTGGGAAATTGTAAATTATGATTCACTCTTCTAACCAATTATAAGTCTGTTCATATTTTCTATTTGTTCATGAGTCAGTCTTTGTGGCTTTATGTCCATTTTAAGTAATTCTATCTTTTCTTTGTTATTCGGCTTGTGACATAAATTTTCTTATTATTATCTTACAGTTTTTTTTGTCTACCTTGTCATGTCTCCTCTTTCATTTATGATTTTATTTATTTATGTTTTCTCTTTTTATTCCTTTCTTAGTCTAACTGGTAGTTTTCTAATTTTGTTCATCTTTTCTAAAAACTCACTTAGTTCTATTATTTCTTCCTTATTTTTCTTTTCTCTTTTTCATTTATTTCTTTGTTTCTACACATTTTGGGCTTAATTGCTTGCTCTTATTTTTCTCATCTTTGAGGTGTGAAATTAGGCTGTTTACTTGAGCTCACTCTTCATTTTTATATATATGTGTATTGCTATGAACTTCCTCCTGGTACTACATTTTCTTCATGTCATCATTTTTGGTATATTGCATTTTTTTGGTCTCAAGATATTTTTACTTTCCCTTTTGATTTCTTTTTTAACCTATTGATCCACATTCAAAACTGTTTTGTTTAATTTTTACCTATTTGTGTTTCTTTCACTTTTCCTTCTGCTTTTGGTTTCTAGTTTCTTTTCATTGCATTTTAATATAATTTAGTTTGTTAAAACATGTTCAGTGGTATAATGTGTGATTTATTCTTGACAATGTTTTATGTTGCACTTAAGTAGACTGTGTTCTGCTGCTTTTGTGAGAACATCTTTGGAATGTCTGTTAAGGTCTTCATTTTTATTAACATATATTATTATGAATAATTATGCTTAGTTTGCTCTAATTCTCAAGAGATTTTATTGCCAAATCACAAATGTCAAAGATTAAGGAGCATAAGTAAAATTTTTATAAAGATATTGATGAATGTCTGGTATGATTATTACTGTTTAAATTAGACAAAACCACAAATCTATCTTTCACAGACTCTCCTATCTTAATCACATGTACTTTTGTTATGTGGTATATACAATATGTAGCCATATTCTTAATTGACAATGTACTTACTGATCAAGCCTAGGTTTTCTTATTGAGGTAGGATGATTTCTATCATCCAGGTAAAACACAGTGAAAACAATAATGCAGAATAGACTGTCTGACTTACCAGCAAGTGTCAAAGTGAAAACTAAAACTAATGCATGTGAATATAAATAATTATGCATTCTTAATCTAAGTGATGATATGATGGGAGGGAATAAAAATATAACAAGGCACAGTGAAATTTATGAATGCTATCATGTATTTGGAGACACAGACCAAAAATACTGTTGCTGGAATACTTACTCTTTTCATAGAATAAGAACAGTGAGACAGCTAGCATTTCCTTTGTGCCTAATATGTGTCAGACACTGAACTGAGTGCTATCTAATTTCATCCTCACAATAGCATTAGGTAGTAGATACTATTATTATTACCTCTTCAGATGTTAGGAAACTGAGTTACAGAGAGAGAAATCACATGCCCAATTTCTCTTTCTCAGGAATGGAGCTTGGACCTGAGTCATTCTCCAGAATCTGCAGTCTTTACTGATACCTACATTTTCTGAGGTGGTCATAGCATACACGAATATACTTTTTCTGGGGATGTTTAAAGAGATTTTCTAGATATTTAAACGGAGTCTTGAAAGAATTATAGAAGAGGGAAGTACTAAACAAAAAAATTAAGAAAAATTGAGACTGTAAGAAATTTCTACAATGTACAAAACTATAGGGCCATAACTGGAGTGATATAATTAGGAATCTGGCTTTAGAGAAGATTAGTAAATTTGGCAACTCTTATATTTAGTAGCAATATAATTTTCAAATCCAGATATTACAACACATTATGCTGTTGAATGTGAATTTAAAATGGTTAATAATGATAATTGTGTACAATACTTTTAAACACATACTTTGTACATAGTCATTGCTTTCCTTTGATTATCTATGATTTCCCTTTTAAAGACAACTAAAAAAACATAGTTAAAGGAAAATAGCAGGTCTTTATTTCAGCATAATATTTCTATTATATAAACATAGTAACATTTAAAACAAAAATGTTCAAGCAACCATCTTTAATGCATATTTTATTGATTATTGTATTGGTGTTTCCATTTCTAATGACAGTCTGGCTGAATTAATTAAAACAAATAATTATTTTAAATTCATGTAAAATCCACAGACCTAAGACTCCAAATTTATAGTGCCATTTTTCTGTTGGCAGAATTTTAATTATCTTTAGCCTACCCATACAGAAGAGGAGCTGAAAATCCATAACTGATGTGAAGTGTAGAAATTCTCAGCCACAGAGAATTATTATTTTTTGGTCTTTTCAGAGTGTAGTCCATTGTGAATATTTCAAAATTTAAACAAAATTTAAAGGAAATTCCCATGAATTTCATAGCAAAAAATTATCTTAAAATAATTTTATTATAAATAGAATTGCTAATCTCTTAGATCTAATTCATCTTTTACATAATTGCTTTCTGTAGTGAACAATGTTTAAGTGAGGCTATAATTAATAGAGAATGCAAATAAGTCATTGAATTATTGGAGATAATATATATTTGGATCAGATTTTTCTGGAACACTATATTTTAGAATTTCTTAATATGTGTGAACTATAGAAGAATCAAAGTAAGTCACTAGATTTTTTAATTAATAAATCTAACAATGGTATGTTACTATCAAGTCTATATGTTACATGTACATTCAATTTTAAAACACATTCTTTTTAGTATCCTCACTCATAATCAAAAAATTATTTTGTGAAATATGGGGAAATAAATTTAGAACACCTTATTGATCTGTCTGTAGTAAATTTTCTGGCACTAGATGCCAAGCATTTCTCCAGACTGCTTATATTTTTTATTATCCAGGTATTTAAAATATGCTTATACTGCACAAAGAGTCATGGTTTTGTTTTGTAGTGGAGTATGAGCCTCCTTTCGAAGTTGTTGTTGAGTGATTTAGAGCCTACTGAATGCAACACTTGGCAGGAATTTCATATTCTCATTCTCAAAAGGTAGCTGCTTGAATAAGTATATTAAATCATCTAATTCAAGAAAGTATTGTAAATTACCTTTCCTTACAATTTTAAAGATGTAATTCTATAATTAAATCTGCAAAGATCATTTAATGAACAGCTTTCTTCAAACAATTCACTCATATTCCACAACCCAATTATAACTTAAACTGTATATCTTTGAGAGACGTAAATAAATTATACTTTGTAAAACTCTATCTCAATTTTATGCACTATGTTTCACTGAACATTTAATTAAAATAAATCTTACCTAGATATAAATTTGTAGTAAATTGAAGCATACTTGAAAGGCCCATATTTGCTACTAAATTTAAGAGATTTTTATAATATTTCATTTAACTGTCAAGAATAAAAGTAATAGTCTCCAACTTTCAAACTTATTTGGATATATGTTAAAAACTTAATAACTCTAAGGATCTATCTCATATGCTTCTTTTCAATTGTTGTAATGTATGGGCAGTAAGCAGTTTTATGTTAAGGACTTCCTAATTAAGAATGGAAATTGGATTGCAAATTGCATTTGCATTAGCTCTGATTATCCTTTTATCTACTACTCTTGAAGTATTTTCTGCTCTCAGTCTACCTATTACTACGCATGCTTCTAACTCTCCCCCTTTCCCTGTTTATTTTATTGATCTAGAATCTCTTTTTTTTCTTCACATCATCTTGTGTTATTTCTTTTGTACTGTCACTTTTCTTTTAAACTACTCTTGTGTTCCTGTATACCCTATACAAAAATCTGTCCAAGTTTCTTACTCTCTCCCTCCTCTCCAATGCACTATCTTGAAAGTACTGTATGGTCTATAGAGACTGCCTTTGATATCCCCATCCCCAATTTACTAATTCCTTTCATTGCCTCAACTACCACAAATCAATAGAGAAAATCTAAACTCCATTTTGAATCATCTAATTAGAAAATCCAAAGTTTTCTTCAATTTTTACTCTTACTAACTCTTTTTAAGGCATCTGAATTCTTTAACCATTCCTTTTTCTTGAAACTTTACAAATTGGGCTTCAAATTTTCCATTCTCTTTAGCTTTTCTAAAATATTGTCTCTCTGCTTGACTGCTTCTTTTTCTTCAACTGAGCCTCAAATTTAGAGGTGAGAGGACTGTCTTAAGCTTTGTTGTATTTCTTATCCATTTTTGTTTTTGTACCCCATGGCCATCTAATTCTATCATTAAAGTCTCAATGTCCTCTTCATGGAATTAATACAAACATGTTGATGGCAACATACAAAAATTACCTACATGTGTGTCATGTTTGACCCTCAAATATTTCCTGAAATCATGAACAAATATTTGGTTTGAATAAACTAAAAATATGCATTGCCAGTATACATCTCCTTCCTGATAGTCAGGCTTGTATTTCAAACTGTCTATTTGATATTTTCTTCATGTGTATCTGTAACATGCTTTTTTGAAGTCCTAATCTTCATTAATTATCAAATGTCCTTTCTATTTCCATTCTCCAATAACTGCCCTAAATTTATATTAATGGAATCACTGGTTAAGAGCCTCTTGCCTAGGTCAGAAACTTAAAGTCCTATCCTTGTTTTCCTGATCCCTATTCATATTCAGTGAGTCACCAATTTATACGAAACTTAAATTAAAATGTCTATTAAGTAATTCTCCTTGCTCTCAATCTCTACTTCTGTAGCTGCATTTTCATCATATCCCCTCTCCTTTGGGCTATCCTAAAAGTCTATCCTTTGGCTGCTCGCCTCACTTCTCTCAGTTCACTCATGCTTGGTATTTACTTCCCACCCCTACAAGCACACGAGGCTTTGTGACCATTTGTTGAAAAATCTGTGGTAGCTCCCTGTACTGTTCAAAGCCAAAAAGGCTTTTAGTGATTTGGCACCGAAGTGCTTTTTATGTCTCTTACCTGCCATCCCTAGTGATGCTCCGTATGTTCCAGTCATAAAATATTACTAATTCTTTGTTACTTACATATTGCTGTACCCTAAGGAATAGAGTACACTCTGCTACAAATTCTTTTACCTTTATATGACTGGCAGCATTTCTTTATTCTCTTTGACATATTTTTTGCTTAAACCACTGTTTATGAATATTGAGCTTAAGATAAGGAATGAAATATTATCAAATAATTTTGAATAACAGAATAATTAAATAGAGTGGTTAAAAACTAGCAATATTCCTAGACTTATGTACCTTTCATCTATCTATCTAGCTGTCTAGGTATCCTCATCTATCTACTATCTATCTATCTATCTATCATCTATCTATCATCTATCTATCATCGATAAACAAATACTGGCTTTTCTTCCTAAATTGCAGTATATCATTCATCTTTATCAAGTAGTTTTGATTATCCCTACTATGATCTATCTCAAAATTATTTTGACTACTAGAGTTCCTTTGCTTTCTTTAAATATATTTTAGAATCACCTTGTCAATGTCTAAAAAAAATCCTGTTCATATTTTTATTGTGATTATGCATGCCTATGGATTCATTTGGGGAGAATTTATATCTTAATGATATTATATTTTCCAGTTAATTAATATTAATTAATGTGAAATAACTCTTCTACTTATTTAGTTTATCATTTATTTCTAGAGTTTTTTTGCTAGTTTTCAACATAAAATACTTGCTGTACTTTTTAATATTTCTATGTAAATATTTAAGTCATGATCCCAATACAAACAATATTGTTTTAAATTTTGAATTCCAGGATTCCAAGATGGCGAGCTGCAGGAGGGCTGCTTTTTGTTTGACTCCATGACCGGATGAAAAAACTCCAGGACAGCTCCATTGCTGCAAGGTGTGTTTAGGGGAAAATCATCATTGGAACACAGTGCTAGTTAGGGAAGATTTTTGGAGGATCAGAGATTTGGATGTAGCAAGTGGAAAAGAGTGATTGTATCCATCCCAGCTGGGACACTGCAGTTGTGACTACCATTGCTCCCAATCAGCAAGGGAGTTGGGGTGGAGCTGAACCATAATGTGCAATCTGATGTGCCACAGAGAAACTGAGTTCTGTAAAAGACCATGTGTTGGGTTCAACTAGAGACACCCATACTGCACCTCCACTGTGTAAGGGGAGAACAGTGTCTCTCAGCTGCCTGCAAAGGGGAAAATTGGGAGTCATTTTGAACAGACTGTCCAGCGGGAGGGATTCAGCAGTTCTGAGCAGGCTACTCCACAATTCTACCAGGAGCCAGTCACAGTTTAGGGGCTGAACCTGGAAGAAGAGATGTGGGACAGGCCAAGTCTCCACTTACCTCTATTTGGGTTTGTGGAGTTCAGGATTCTTGCTCAGCCCTATCTATTTATCCCCTCCCCCAGCCAGATGGGACATGTGATAAGCTAAGGAAGGACTGGAACACTAAAGAGAACACAATCTGAGCTCAAAAAACCTGGAGGGACTGTGAGTGCATCCAGCAGAGGGAGCGTTAATATGCTTGCCACCCTCTGCACATAAAAGCCTGAAGCCTCCAGAGTTTCAGATCCCCAGGGAGGCAGGCAAAGGCCAACCCTCAGGGCATTCATTAATCTGATCTCTTCAGGAAAATCTCCACTCAGAAAGCCTAGGAGACTGAGCTAGACACCCAGTAATCTACTTGTGATACCTGAATTCCAGACTGAGTAACCCTGGTAACAAAACTCTGGCAGTCAGTGAACATCTGCTTCCAATGTGTACAGAATCAACATCAATGAACATAGTTCCAATGAATCTTTACTTTATCCTGTTTTTTGACATGTGTTTGTGTGTCACCTGGATAACTTGATTGTTTCATGGACATATAAACATACTAGCTATTTTTGTACTTTGTTTTGTTTTGTTTTGTCTTTGTTGGTTTTTTCTTTTTCAGTTTTATTTCCTGCTTTTTCTTCTCTTTTCTTTTGTTCCCTTTTTCTTCTTCTCTTTTTTCTCCTTCTTTCCTGAGCATTTTCTTCAATGTAAATGTTTATCCTCATCCTGCCTGCTGAGGGTTGGGATTTTGATCAGTGCATTTAGTATTTGAATTGTATTGTGCTCCAGTTGCAAAGTTTTCCTTTACTTGCTTCTACCCTTTCTTATGATATCACCCAGATTCTACTAATATCTCTTTCACCTTCATCTACTTTAGCACCTCTATCTCCTACCTTTCCATTTTTTTCTCCTACCCCAGCAAATCGTTCACCTCCTCTACTTTCTTTCTAGTCACATTTGAATTTTACAAACTCTTCTCTAACTTCCTCCTACATTCGTTCTCTCTCAGGCTTCTAATTAGTTTATACCATTTGACCCTCCTACAATTAAAGTTGTGTAGCCATTAGTACTGTGAATGCCAAACTCAATAACTATTGTACACTTTGAAGCCTGACACAGGTAATGGCTAAATACTATTATTGCCGAAAGTAATGGTTAACACTACCATTCGTTTCATATCTGGCATTTAACATTGTAATAGATACAGTTAGTACTAAATAACCAATTGAATAGCATTTATTTTGTGCATTGGTTGTTCATATTGATGATCTCCTATTAGCCCATGAAGAGCTGGAAAACTTAAGGGATGCTAACAGTTCATAGGATAGGAATTTGACTTCTGAACTCAACTTTCCTGACAATACCTCAAACCAAGTAAGGGATGGGAAAAAACTCCCAATCCATCAGCAAAGACTCAAAGAGGAATAATCATATAGAGATCCCAGGCCAAGAATTCACTTCAATTTAAGGAGCAAGAAGAAGCCCGTGCAGACTGCACCCTGCATCCATGCATGCCCAGAACTCTGGTCCAAACCAGGCAGGTATGCTGTACACTCACAAGGACCCCACAACCAGACATCACCCAGCTGTCACACATACCTGCCAGGTCCAGGTATATTGGGTCCATCTCACCAACAAGGATACTAGATCACAGCACAGCATATAGGTTGGTCCATTCTGGCCACTCCACCCCTCTGGGACCCTAACAACCAATGATGCACCACTACTGCTTAGCTTCAAAAACACACCAAGCTGCCCAGCAACACCACTAGGTGCCAAGTCTGAGTTCCGGAACTCAGATCCAAAAGATGCAACAAAAAACAAGTATCCAGGCAGAAATAGCTTTCTGGAAGAAAGTGGTGGTCATCAAAGAAATGGTGTCTGATCCAAACCTTGACCTATAAGGAAGAATAATTCAGAGACTTGTCTTGCTACCATACAAGGAACCCCAATTCAACAATCCATAAGAGGCTTTTCAAAGATGAAGAATCAAAGTAGAAGAAGTTCACCTCAAAGTCACAACTTCCCTAGCAAGGAACCCAAGGTAAGGAGGTGGGATGAAAATCTAGAATAAATTATCAATGATCTTATAACTAAAAGGAAAAATGAACTAAAAATTATTTAATGAAACGACTAACTGAGAAACTCAACAGATGAAAACTGTATTATCAAAGAAATAGGAAAAACAAGTAACATAGCTAAAATCTGCAGTCAATGACATGAGAGGAACCATAGAAGAATTTAAAATAGACTAACTTCTATAGAAAACAGAACCTCAGCTCTTGAAAGAACTTCTAACAATGAGGACAGGCTGAGCAAACTTGAGCACATGGATGACAAAATAGAAAAAAAAAAATTCACAGACCATGAACAGAATTTTCAAAATGACTGGGATGAACAGAGAAGGAACAATATAAGAGTAATTGGGATACAGGAAGAAATCAAAATGCAAAAAAAATAGTATAAGGAATGTTCTCAAGGAAATAGTTCAAGAAAAAATTTCTCATATGAAAATAGAGTCCTATATGCTCATCCAGAAAGCTTACAGGACACACAATAGGGTTAATCAAATGAAAAGATCACCTAGACACAAAATATTTTAAATGTAGAATAGGGAAATCAAGGAAAGACTATAAAAAGCTGTAAGGGAGAAACACCAAATCACATTCAGAGACAAACCAATAAGGATCTCCTCTGACTTTTTAGTTCAAACTCTGGAAGCAAGAAGATCCTGGAAGGAGAACTTTCCTTTTTTTATTTGATAAACATGGTCTTACAACTAGGAGAGATTCATCATCAAACAATCAAGAACAAAAGTGTAATGACAGAACAAGCCAATATTGGTGCCAGACCATGGTTTCCCCACTTTGGGTTCCCCATGGTTCCATGTTTCACTTTACTTAAGACCCAAGTTAATTGGACTTCTTGTGGAAGTCAGAGGTTCCCCTCAGGTTAGATTCCCCCATACTACCTCCCTCTGGTCACCTTGATGTCCTTCCTATTCCCTTCCCCCACTCCTTACCCCGCTCCCTACGTTCCCCAGGAACCTAAGCACAGTTCCCCACCATCATGTAAGAATTCATAAATGCTGAGGTAATTGTTAGGTTAGCCATCTAATGTACTGATTCTGCTTATATTCTAGTATCGACAAATGAGAGAAAACATTCAGCCCTTGAGTCTCTGAGTTTAGGATACTTCACTTAGCAAAATTTTTTCCATCTCCATCCATTTGACTGCAAATGCCATAATATCATTTTCTCTAATAGCCAAGTAGTACTCCATTGTATATATGTACCACAGTTTTTGGATCCATTCATCAAGTGAGGGGCATCTGGGTTGGTTCCATAATTTAGCTATAGTAAATTGAGCTGCTATAAGCACTGATGAAGGTGTAACTCTATAGTAAGTGAATCTAGCTCTTTTGGGAAGATACCCAGGAGTGGGATAACTGGGTCAAAAGGCGGTTCCAGCCCTAATTTTTTGAGGAATCTCCACACTGCTTTTCAGAGTGGCTGTACCAGTTTGCAGTCCCACCAGCAATGTAACAGTGTTCCTCTTTTCCCACAGCCCCTCCAGCATCTGTCATTATTTGTATTCTTCATTTTTGCCCCTCTGACCGGAGTTTGGTGAAATTTCAGGGAAGTTTTGATTTGCATTTCTGTGATTGCTAGTAATATAGAGCATTTTCTCATATGTTTATGGGCTTTTTGGACTTCCTACATTGAGAAACTTCTTTTTAGTTCCATAGCCCATTTATTAATTGGGTTATTTGTGGTTTTGGTATTTAATTTTTTGAGTTCTCTGTATATTCTGGATATTAGCCCTCTGTCTGAGGTGTAACAGGCAAAAATTTTCTCCCATTCTGCAGGTTCTCTTTTGAGACTCTTGACTAAATCCTAAGCTGTGCAAAAGCTTTTGAGTTTAATTGCATCCCATGCATTTATTCTTGATTTTACTGCTTGCACCATGGGAGTCCTGTTAAGGAAAGCTGTGCCGACTGCTATGTCATGTAATGTCTATATTACTTCTTTTTCCAGCAATTGTAGAGTTGCTGGTTTAATATCCAGATCCTTGAACCATTTTGATTTCAGTTTTGTGCAGGTTGAAAGGTAAGGATCCAATTTCAGTTGTCTACATATGGCTGTCCAATTTGTCCAACACCATTTGTTGAACAGGCTATCATTCTTCCACACTATGCTTTTGC